>VWYH01009572.1:40373-99155 GCA_013399365.1 Pampusana beccarii | reverse complement strand
AAAAAAAAAAACCACACACATAACAGGAGAAAAGAAAAACCAGAATCAAAATATGTAAGAGCTTCACTTGGTGGAGGACAGCTTCGTAAAAGGTGAAGTTAGAAGCAGGGAGTGACAGAGTCACAGGAAAAAGAGAGAGAAAAGAAGCACAAAGCAGCCAAGATGGTTTGTACTGAGCCTTGTCCTGAGAAACGAACACTGAGGAAACCAGGTAGCCAGACTGTGGAAAGGGGAAAGGAAAGGGGCTAGTTAATAGTAAAATAGAGGAAGTATCTCAAAAGGGAAAAGGAACTGGCAACTGAGACAAAAGCTAGCAGATAAACATAAATAGTGCTATGAAATCAAAGAAAATGAGGCATACACACACAATACTAAGAGAAGAGAGAAAGCCAAACCACAGAACTCCGCCAAGGGATCAAACCCTGGAAGATTCATCTAGCCAAGATTTGTGAGGGTTTGTTTTATTTTCGCTCTCTTATTCCTGCCAGAAGATATAAACTATATCTATTTACTTAGGGGGAAAAAGAAAAAAAAAAAATGTATTGCAATACAGCCAATTTCTCTTGGGGAAAAAAGGATGCTGCAACAAAAATGCCTGAACAGTTTTTCACAGTATATCCAGGGATGCTGGAAGTGTTTGGTAAAGCTAGAAGTGTACAAGGTCTATCTACAAGGCTGATCTGCAGAGATCACACCACGGACCAGATTCAGATATGCGTGTGAAGGCTGAATAGCCTGTGTCAGGTTCAGGTGCATTGAAATCAATGAAACCATTCTCAATAATCAATATGAACCAGCAAATCAGGGTGTGGTCCCAAGAGGGGCTGTGAGATTGATAATACAGCTCTTGCTTTTTTAATAACAGTCTTAAACTAACTTTGAAAATGTAGACTTTTTACAGACCATCACAAAAAAGGTAAAACAAGGAAAACGGATAGCCCAGTTTGAGGAAAGAAAACATTTGGTTGCTGGTCGTTCGTCAGAATCTAAGCGAGCTTCTGTTTGCAGATCTGCCAGTTTTGAGAAAACACTGGAGGAATTAATTTACCTCTACAATTAAAAAAAAAAAAAAAAAAAAAAAGAGAGAGAGAAAAAAAAAGAAAAAGAAAACCCACACCCGCAATCCCACGATTTGCACATGGTCCTGTACAATCACCGGCTGTAGATGATCTGAGTTTTGAGCACAAGCAAAGGCTGGCAAGTTCAGCTGATGGCTGTGCAGAATTTAGGCCAAACGACACACAGAGTACAGCTCCCCTCTCAGCTTCAACCCTTCTGTGAGATTTTATCTGACAATGTTTTCCCTTACCCACACCTTCCTTCACGTCCTCAAAGAGCAAGGGGAAGCAGGAGGCACTGCACCAAATAATTCTCTTATAGCCTAAGCAAAACATTGGCAGGGTACTGGGGCTGCTTGTCAGGGCTTGGAGCTCTGCTGAAGTTTTCAAAGCGATTTCTTTCTCTTCCCTTTCTGCCCTCGTTTGCTTTTTCAGCATCAACTCATATTTGACTGGCCACAAGACCTTTGAAACTGGCACAATGCTTTTGCTTACGCCTTTGTTTTGACTACCCAAATTCGTGAACCCACTTAATCTACATTTATCAGAAACTAACTTCATCGGCATAACTAAACCCCTCATTTGAGGTAGCTGTAAATTTTCCAAGAGCAAGTGATACTGGCTTTTTCCCTTATTGTAGCCCTCTCTTTTCCTATGACTATGCAACACAGATGTGAATTTTAGCTTTGCATCATTGCCACAGTGCAGAACTGTACTCTAATCCAGCTATCTTTTTCCAGCTACCTATTAAACTATATCATTACACTGCTGCTAACTGAGCTTGAATAAAGTGATGCCAAAGTATTTAGAAATACACTTAAGGGATGCACCACCTTTAGGCAGCCTCCAGAAGAAGTAAAAGCAAATCCAACTATTCTCAAACTGCTCTTGTGAGCAAATTGCCTCAAAGAAATTGCTGCATTTTAATGAAATACTTCCCTAATATACTTTAAAGAGATGGAAGGCCAGAGGAGATTGACCACGACAGAACACGGACAGCTGAGAGAAGAAGGGCATTCCTGAATAAAAGCTGGCACTTAACCTTTGCATACTTTTCCTTGTATAGTGGAAGAGCTGGTCCTGGGTAAGGACAGGATCAGCTGGAAACGAAGTCTTACCAGGAGCAGTAAAAGGTACCATGTCTCACACCGTGCATATAGTTATCGTACACATGCACCGCCTGTTGCTTCATGTAAGCATATGTAGAGAGCAACAGTATTTTATATACCAGGAAATGCGAAGGCCAAACATGCTGCTGGATTTCCCAAAGTCTCAGAAACAAATATCCACCTTAAAACCTCTCCTACTTTTAGTTTTTTATCATTCCTACTCCAAAATTTAAAGGCAGATATGAGTCTATGATTGTACAGGCATTTGTACGAAGGGAAGCTCTGAGATTCGGCTGCATCTCATGGCTACAGATATGATATGTATGTTAGAGCTAATGTACAGGACACAGGAGGGGTATATACTATACACTCAGTTATAGAAGAGGGAAGTAGAGAATAGCCTGTTACTCTCCCAGACCAGTGAAACCTGCTCCCAAGAGAAATTTAGATCTGTGCAAAGTGAAGCTCTGCCAGCACATGTTGGTATATGAGGGATCAAGGGCTGGGAACTGCCTGCAGGGCTGCGGCTTTGGGGCAGGGGGGAAGGGAAGGAGGCTCGGAAGGTATGCAGTTGTTGTGTGCACAGGGACAGATATCTGAGAGCCGTGAGCTCAGTCTTTTTCCATGACCTAAGCAACGGTTAAAGGTTTCCATTCCTGCCGGATTCAAGTCTCGCCCTAAGGCTAGCCTTTCTTGTCTCGGTGGCTTCGGATACACCCCAGTACTCCTGAAATCCCTGTAATTTTAAAGGGGAGGTATACGAGATTTCTGTGCAAGGTGAGAATGGATGAGTGCATTCATTTACCAGAGGAGGACCGATTTTCACTGGCATAATACATCTCCCCTTTTAACCTAGCTAATAAATTAAATGTATTAACTACTAACTGATAAATTAAGTAGTAACAAGCTATGTAAAAGCAACTAGTTTTTTCCTCACAACAGCCAAGTATAGACTCAGAAAGGGAACAGTACAGTATCACATTACACAGCTCGTGTTTCTCTGGAATTCCTATGGGAAAACAGAGTCAGATGACCTGCCTGGAGGTCTGCTGGGGGCCAGCAGATATGTGCAGCACCCAAATTGCTCTAACTGTATTAATTAAGGACTATAAGATTTTTTATTAATGCCTGTTTACAGCCCATGCAACATTGAATGTTTTTCCTATAAAAAACAGTGGTAATCCGTGAAGAGGTACATAGTGATGTGTACTGCTCTGTCAGGGTAGACTTACTGCACCGACTTGCAAAATTCAAAGGACTTGAAATATACTAAAGGGTTGCGATAGCTTAATTTAATGCCTTCATCAGTGAGCGAATGCCTCACTCATCGAAGGCAGTTTTGGGAGCTCACATACCAGGGAGGGACAGGGTTTCTGGGAGAAAAAACCTGTCAGTTTTGGCACATAGAATCGTGGAATAATTTTGATTGGAAGAGACCTTCGAGATCATCAAGTCCAACCATTAACCCAACACTGGCACTAAACCATGTCCCTAAGAATCTCATCTATACNAGCCCAACCCCCTCCATGTTCCAAGCTCCTTTCAGGCAGTTCAGAGATCAGAAGGTCTCCCCTCAGCTCCTGTTCTCCAGGCTGAACCCCCCAGGTCCCTCAGCCACTCCCATCACACTTGTGCTCCAGCCCCTTCCCCAGCTCCGTTCCCTTCTCTCAACTCGCTCCAGCACCTCAAGGGCTTTCTTGGCATGAAAGGCCCAAAGCTGAGCAGAGTTTCACCCTGTGGCTAAAAACTGTGAAGGCTGAACAGGTCTAACCGTGAAAAAAAGGAATATTCTCACTGTTGGCCTGTCCAGTTAGCAGGGAACAAGCCAAGCTCTGTCTCTCAACCTCTGAGGAAAGGAGGGAGGCTCAGATCCCAAATCTGCCAGAGCACTGCCACAGCTGTATGCAGCAACCAGCAATGTGCTGGGAAATAAGGCAGTTGCAGGAGTGATAAACCAAGCCCTTACTCTTCCAGACCTGCTGCAGGCAAATCCAGATTGCTTTAGGGATCCTATTATGACAGCACAGCTTTTCCGAACCGTAGTTTAGCCTGGTTGTATGGGTATGGCCTGAGATGAAAGCTTTAGTGTTCAGACATGCTTGAGCTGCATCTCCCCAGAAAGGAGAGGGATTAAGGAATAAGGAGCTTCCCTGAGAGATGGGCAGAGACTAGGAGATGCCCTGAAAGGAGAACATGGGAGGCAACACTCCAGGGGCACATTGGCTTATTTAAAAAATGCAAGCTGACCCTTTTATTTTTTCTCTAAATGAAGCTGTAGCAAATTTTAGATAAAAACTGAGTTTAAGATACTTGCTTTACAGAGACCTACTGTCATGTAATAGCACCAGTCACTCTTTCTCAAAGGTCTAAATGCACAAGGGCAGCTCATGGTCTACAGAAGAAGCGCTTAACCAAGACAGGGTATTACATCCCAAGCCTGATCAAAATGTGTGAGATTTGTAAAATTCTTCCCAAGGACACCTAATGCCACACATTCAGGGTCAATGAGCTGAATTATTTTATTTTTAAACCACAAGATGGTCTGCAGGTTGTGTTTGTCCTGTCAAGTTTATGATATCTGCTAATGACTGTTACCCTCAGTATTCCTCTCTGGAGTTCACCATAATGAACAATGTAAAAGTAATGCAAGAGATAAACCTGGACCCTTCTCTTTCGAAATGCATAAAAAGGAAAATCTTAAGAGGGTTTTTCTTCCCTAAATTAGCTGACTGCTTCTGTGCACCCATTAATAACCTCTGCTCAGGCTCACATACCCCTGCCAGTGCCAGAGTCACAAAGCAAGCCCTAACAAACAAAAACACAGCATACTTCCTCACACTTGCTCCAAGGCTCCCTCAAAATTGGGTTGGCATTGCTTGAAAGAGGAACCCCATCATGTCTCATGACAAAACAATGAGGAAGCATACCTATCCTCTTCACAGCCATCCTCAGAAGTGCCCAAAGACTCATTTCTCCCAGCATGATGAAATGTAGATGAAACAGCCGTGAAAACGGGCTGTGCATCAGTGCTAAAGTATTCACACCTCCTTGGAGAGCTAAATGGGGACAGTAAGCTAATCGTTGTGACACTGTATAACTCAGTTCGTGGGGAACCCAACAACAACAACTACAGCAAAAATAGAAATACAGCATCTGAGTCTTTTCTTGCAGCCTGTGGCAGGCTTCTTCTTCGTCTTCTGGACACACATGTTTAGAGAGATTTCTTTTACAATGTGATGTTTAGTATTGCTGCAGCTGAACACCTTTATTTAGAAGGTATTTGGTAGATTTTATCCTCTAGCTAATTATAACAGCTTTGTTCTGCGAGGAGACGTGTGCTGCTCAGACATACTGGCTTGCCACATATTGCTCCAGTCCCCTGCTTTTTCCAACGTGACACAGTTGACCTTACACAACTACGTGTTGGTGTATCCTTCTATGTGACTAGCAATTCGTCTTCTGCCAAGACTACAGCGATCACAAAGAAGCAGCAAATGACACGGTTTCCACTGCTCAGGGAGGTGAGATCCAGCTCACAACTGGGTTCAGAGTAGACTTCTCACCCGAACACCTGCCTGAAGATAAGAGCATAACCGATCCACAGTGGTCCAAAGAGCCCCAAAGCCATTTCATAGTTTTAAGCCAATCTGGCCAGCAGCGCCCAGCTTCAGAAGAATTCTTCTGAATGTAGATAACAAAAGCCAGCATCTGGTTAGAGGAGCCTCGGCCGCAGGTGACACGTGCTGCCCTAACTCAATCCTGTCTTACTTGTACTGCTGCACAGGGTCGCCTGTTACAAAAGCTTTCTGTGATGGGCCATAACCCACTTTTGCCTCATTTTCACATAATGATGGAGCCAAGTTCGGTTTTCTGTTCTGTAGGTTTGGAGCAGAAAGATAGCAAATACTGGGTTTCCTTTTCAAGACTTTTAAAAGTGTGGGATGAGTTGTCAAAGTGGTAAATTTTGCTTTTCCTTGGCACTTATATTATTCATGTTTCTAACCAAGAAAATGGCTGGAAATTTTCCTTTTTTTTTTCCGTCTTGTATGGTTACCACTCCCTCAGAGTCAAATGACTCAAACATTTTCTCTGTTTGCTGAACAATGATGATTTTGTGGTGAAAGTGCTGACATTGTCCTGCCCCTGTAGTTTTTGCTGCCCAGAAATTACTAATTCCCTGTGTATGATTCTCAAAAATTGCACAGAGTACTTAGCTGTATGTACTGAAGAGGTATCCCAAAATGACATTAACTAACCATGTCTCTAAGCTCACGTGAGGTATTACAACACCTTTAATTGTGTCAAGGACTAAAAATGGAATTAAGAGCAAACAACCGTGACTTTAGGCAGTTCCACTTCTTCCTATTATTTCTTTTTCCTCATTTCCATATATTTGTTTCACAGTATTTACCACACTTAATCACGGTAAAGTTCTAAATCCTCATTCATTCCTTATTAACACAACTTAAGCATTTTGAGATCTTCATCTGAGAGTGACTGCAAAATTATATCCACAAAAGCAATATTTAATAATTGGAAAGTATCACAGTTGTGTTATTTAGAAGCCATTCTGGTCTTGAACTGCTGGTAAGACTGCTGTTATGCATTGGAATATTTGCCTAATTATGGCAGTATCTCACCCAGATATAGCTTCTATCTTCAAGTGCAGTACAAAAATGTTAAACAATGATAGTTCTTTTGTTATAGGAGGTTATACGGAGGTTAAGCTACCACGAGGTTCGAAATTCAGATCTTACTCTTCACTGCTCCAACCAACATAAATGTTAAAATAAAATTGTGTGTGGGATGCATAACTTCCCTTTAAGGTATTTTCCCAGATTCTAAATTTCATATACTCATTTTAAAACCTTTGCAGTCATTTTAAATGTTTTGTTGCCTTTCAGCAGCTCTCTTCACTCCTTGAAGGGGAATGAATAACCTGCCTTTTCTAAATCCTTCTAAAAAGTGAAGACTTTTTCTTACTTCTGGCCTCCAAAACCACCTTTCTGCTGCTCCTTCCTGCCTTTTCCATCCTCCCGGGGCACACTCCCCACACAGATTCACCTTTTCTCAAATCCCTCCACGAAAGCCAACACCCCCTGCAGTCCTTACAGGAATAATCATCTCAGTGTTATACTTCAATTCATAAAACAAAAAATAAGGTAAAATACACTTCAAGCTGATTTTGTATTCATGCTCCACTTCTTTGTTTCTCGGTCTTTCACTTGGCCACAAACCCAGTAGAGCAAGGACCATTGACTTTGCAGGAGGCTGAGCATTCCCCCAGCACAGCACTACTGGGTTTAGGCACCATGCTGCTAAAACCAGCTAATTTATCTGCAACAAATAAGCCAAATATATATATATATTATACGTTTATCTGCAACAGATAATCCAAAACTCTCTCAGTCTGCAGCCACCACACAGGGCTTCTCCGTAACACTGGGTACCAGATCATCTTTGGCATCGTTACTTCACTTGCACAAATGTCTATGTCACAGAGCTTATGTGAGTTAGTGGAGTATTTTGAACGAGCAGGTATGACAGAAGGCATAGTTAGGCACAGTGCCATTTTCTCCAGCAATAAAGCCAGTCTCAGAAACTCATGTCCCAGACCCACATATCCCATGCTTCACCTCCCTGGGGTTGTGTTTTTAAGCCACACGATACACCGGAAATCTTATTTCTTTTTGCCAGATTTAAGCAAGCTTCAGGAAAGATAATATCTGCTTTGGCAGAAAAGTAGAGTGCTTTGGCAGGAGATACGTAGGCTTGCAAAATTAACCTGAAAACAATTTTCGGACAAAAGTGAGCGGGTTTGCTCTCTGTGATGCCTCAGAGCCAGGCCTCACAGGTCCCCAGCTGTCCCACCAAACCATGGCCCGTGGACAGAGTGGGCACATGGATTTTACATGCAGCGATACAAAGGACTCAGTTGTTCTTCCTCTGAAGCCAATCATACTTCAGAAAAAATTGCACCGGTGTTTCAGCAAGCTCTTATTTAACAGAGTTCATGAAGGAGACCATATCTTTCTCTCTCTTCAGCCAAACCAGTGTTAAAAATCAAAGCAAAGCAAAGTTTGGAGAAAGTGAGATAAGTGGCAACCAACCTTTTCACCGTTTCTGCAGGATGTGCACAGGGGCTGAGACACATCACTGATCATCCCCTGGACAACTTCGAGGCTAGCGGGTCTTTGCTGGCCAGTATTCTGGACCAAGTGTACGTGGCATGATGGAAGTTCACATCTTAACGCTACAAAAGACGACAAGACAAAGTTTTATTTTCATTTTTTTTTTTTTTTTTTCCCAACATGGCTGCACTCAGGTGTAGTGGTGCCTGGTACCAGAAAAGCTATTCAGTGTGAACTGTTTCCTAAAGGAAAAATGTGTGAGGATCCAGATTAAATTGTCTAGCACAGCTGCTGCTTGCAATGCAAAAGGAGAGCTGCAGCTGATGACAATGTAGTATGGAGTACGACACCTCAGCTGAGCCCCCTCCAGGAACACCAAACCAGTCTGTCGCATGAAATATATTTCTTAATTGTTGATAGTGTATATTTACGACAACCTAACTAAGTCTCATCTAATGAATGCAATAAGTCAAACTGAAATGCTTGGGTAGACTTTGCTGGTCTTGGAGCAGAAGTCTGCAGAGTTGAGGTCCTCCTGCAGAAGACCACAGGGCTGGAGTGGTGGCTGGACTTCTGCTTAGGGTGCTACCTTCATCATCACAACCTCCAGCCTTTTTGGAAAGGAGGTAAATGGCATTCTGATTCACCCCTCAATACTAAGTCTAAAAGGGAAATAAATATACACCAGATGGTCATGTTCAAACTAGAAGTGATTGACAAATATGTCATCAGTATCTTCTTTACTTTGACCTTATCACAGTCTATTTTGTAAATAGTAGAACCTCAGTAATTTAAATACTTGTCTACCTTAAACACTTGCATAATTCAGAGCGAATTATTTCAGCCCCAGTTTTACAAACCTTTTGAAGGAATGAAAATATGTTAACATTTCCAACCCGAAAGTATTTGTTTACAGCACAACAAAGAAGAAAAGAGGTGAAAAAGATTACATGGGGAATAAAGATCTCCCTATTTATTCATCACACACTTTCTAGGGCTTTTTGCTCTTTAAATTTGTTCTAATATTATCAGAATTGATTTTTAGTCTCTCTGATCCCAGAGGAAATGTCTTCAGTGAAGCTCTCGGTGGATGACTGTAATGAAGAATCAGCTTGCAGAGCTGTTACTATGGTGCTCTTAAGTGTGGAGCTTCTAAAAAATTAACTGATAAGAAAATTCCAATGCACTATATTTAGAAGTATTTCATTTTCTAGCTTTTGACATAATTTAACAATTGAAAGTCTACATAGAAATTGTTTATTCTTTATTGCAGCACGGTATTTTTTAAAACATGGTTTTGTTGACTTTTAAATAAACCCTGAATTTAGTAAAAAAAGCTTACTTACAAAATTCTCCAAAAATAAAACTAGAAGCAAGAATTATACTGTTCATTTCTCTGGGTTTCGTTTTGTTTTGGTTTTGCTGATTTTTTTTTTTTGTCATTCTGAGAACCAAATCCCTTAGACTCTACTAGAAAATATTTATGTACAAAGAGCTCTACTTGAATGTTTACCTTTACTTTAGGAAGGCATTTTAACAGGGGTACTACTTTCTGACTCTCTTGGAAAAAGCCCAGGTCTATTTTTAGATGCCAGCGTCCTAAATTGTGTACTATATCACACAGGGCAATGCAAGCAAAAATGGCAAATTCAGCTTCCTATTATTTTTGAGCACGAGCCAACATTGGCACATTTCTGTAGGACAGCCCAGCTTACAGCCCTCTGTAGTCACCACTGAAATCATTATGAAGAATATGGGATTATTACAGGCACAACTGTATTTCACTATATGCAGTTTATACCACCTGAATAAGACTGAGTGCAAAATAATTCAAAATAACACCAAAGTACACATACATATTTGCAGAAATCTCTGTACTGCTATTACAAATCGGTTTATACTAACACTTACGTTTGAATCGTTCTTATCTGGAAAAAAAGGGAAAAACAGCCCTCTCCACACTGTTTATAATTAATTGCCTGCCAGCGCACAATTAATTTCCTGCAAACTTGCTCAGCGGTGCCCTCCCCGTCACAGCCCTGCTCCTGCCCACAGCCCCCTTTGTGGCCTTAATGGCTTTCCTGTACCACTTATAAATGAGGTAAAATGCTTGACAATGACACTTTTTCAGTGTTGACCACCTGCACTTGTCTGCAACCACTTGAAACTCCACTCACAGCTCTGGCAATCGGATTTCACCCCGCCACTGTTTCATAAAAGGCTCACACAGCACCACAGGCATGGCCTCTAAGCAGCACGAGGAAAAAAAGTAGGAATTGAGCTACTTTTGATAATTACACAGTCAAAGATAATCTGAAAAAAAAATAAATAAATGCTGCCATCCAAATTACACTCTTTGCACTTTTGTACCGCCTTCACATCATCTTTCCATTTTTGCATCATCTTCATGTCATCTTTGCATCTTTCCATTCTCCTACCTTTGCAATACGTATGGCAAGAATTTTACCTCCAGTAGTTTCACATGAGGAAGAGGGGTCATCGTAAATGACGGTGAGATAATAACAATCAGGTTTTTGTGCTTCTGCAAAGGCTTTGTGTTCCCAAAGTCCCACAGAAACAAAAATTAACTATGTGACTCTCTAACATCCAAGTGAGGTAGGAACTGATACAAGAACATCCTGTAAATAACTCTTGAGAGGCATCTGATTATGTGGTTGTATAATATTACTTGACTCCTCTGCAGAGACCTAGAAAACAGGCAATGAAAGACATGTATAGATCAGTTATCAGTTGACTATATTACCACCATTAGTATTATAATCTTGTTATGAATTATGAATTATTTTTTGATCAAAAATCGAAGAATCACTAGGAATTCACTAAGTTTTCAATAACAGCACTGTATGGCCATTTGTAATGATGTAATTCTGTTCTGCTTGAGTAAATTTCACCTACTGTCCCAACTGCCTACAGAGAAAGATGGAGTTGTTGGGGTGGGCAGTGGGTCACGACCGCATCCGCACATGTGCACATCACTTGCCGCAAAGCTGAGCAGACCGCTGGGTCCCTGCTTCAGCCCTCTGCATGCTCTCAGCATGGGTAACACAGAATTATGGTGCTACAGGGCGTTTTGCACCACTCAGAAACTCTGATACTGTCTGTGCAGTCACTCCACTCTGTAGCCTTTGCTATAAAGATCGTACTGCATTTTCCTAGCTCACACCCCATTTCTACTAAAATATTGGGCTCTTTGAAAGGGCAGCTTTGACTCGTTATATTTTTTGTGCCCAGTTTCTATTGCTTTGCATAAAAAGAAGTCGTCAAGCATAGTTATTTGAATATGGTGAATGTAGCTGGTCAACCTGATCTGGTTGAAGAAGTCCCTTCTCATTGCAGGGGATTGGATTAGTTGATCTTTAAAAGTCCCTTCCAACCCAAACTATTCTGTAATTCTATGGTTATTGTGAAGTTTCAAGGCTAACACTTTTATACATTTAAATCCACAATTATGTCCATTTATATCCACACATGTTGGCAGGTACATATTTATTTTCCATCACTTTATATTATTTTATTTAAATATTTCTTTGCATTTAGTACCAGAAAACAGATAAATGAGGTTGACACAAATCCTTCCAACTTTTGCTCAAGCTTTTAACTGTTCTTACACTACAAATAATACAACTTGTGCAGAACTTCTTGTAGTAAACATAATTCAGAGTGTAAGCTCTTCAAAACTAGACCCCTAGAAGTTACAGCACGGGATGGAGAGTCAAGAGTGCTGAAACCTACTGTTGATTTCCTTATTGAATTCTTGTGCAAAGAGTGGTTAAGTCATTTCACCTGATTGCTTGCTATTTCACAGGGATGTTGTAAAAACTGAAGTTTTCATTTTGGAACCTCAGGACAAAAGGAGGGGTATGAGTCTGCCAAGTGATTTCATGGTTGTTATTGTAACTTGCAAGAAGACTGAAAAATCAAATGCTTAACATGGACTTTTATTCATTATTTTTTAACATTGTGTAATTATTGCAGGAAGTGCTGAGATGGATACATCAGTGGCTTTCTAAATTAAACCTTTGAGATAGTGTTTTTGCAGGGGAGAAGGCAAGAGAAATTACACATGTTTACAAAATAGGTGGGCCAAGTCTTTTTTGCCAAGTTTTGCCTTCATTAAATGTAACTTTTGTTCCTGTAGTCATTAAGTATTCTGTGTGCCCCATACACTATCCATTCATTCTTCTGCTAGCCATGGAGAACTTGGGCACCAAGAGTGAATGTTCAGTTAATAATACACATTTTTATGAATATTTTTTATTTATTGATGAAATAATACTTCCCCCTGCCCTACAAGAACCCTGAAAGCTCTCACTAGAATGTAGAAGGTGGTTTTCTCCTGCAGGTTTTCAACAATTTTTTTTTTTTTTTAGCCATTTTTTTATTAACCCTGTTTTCAGTGAATGAGCAAGAATTATTTTCTCTCTTTTTTTGTTAACCTCCTTTTCTTCATTTCGTTTCCCTCTGCGGTCAACACCAGATCTGAGGCTACCCGTAGGCATCAGAATATCCCACCAGACCTGCCTTAGCCAAGGGACCACAGTGATCTGATGTTCAAAATCTACTTTCCCGCTGCAGCCTGTTGGTTTTATGTTGTCTGAAGACTGCACGTGTCCCTGATGGTTTTTGATCAAGCGCAATTGTATAAACACAGATGCAAGCACTCTGCTTCAAGGGACCGACTCCTTCATCAGCAACATGCACAACTCCCATCACATCCAGAGACAGAATAGACTCCCAAGTGTGTAAGTTCATTGTCTGCTTCCTCCTCTTTGAAATATTACATTTTTAGAACCTCAGTTTTAAACACACACTGTAAATCTGACAGCGAGTGTTACTGAAGTCCCAACTCTAAATAAATAGTTTAAAATAAAAGATGTATAAATACCCATCTGTGCCAACAGTACAGTTTGCAAGGCAGTGCTGTAAACACAAAGTAAATTAAATGGGATCCACTTTCGTGGGGTGGATGGCTACTTAAACCTGTTATTATAGAGAAGATTTTGTTGTGTGGTGCGACAGCACGTACCCATGTGGCTAACCCAGAGCTGGTTGAAGAAACAAACCCCACCCATACCTAGGAGCAGTGCCATGACCAGACCACAATTCCTGTGAGGCATAAATTTAATTTGCTGAAAATGAAGCACAGGCACTGTCGCAGCTCATTAGCCAGCAACAGATATATTGCAGTAGAAGAAAGTGGAATTTGGTAGATGGTCCAACTTCTACATGTGCTGTGAATAAAACAGACTATTGTTTTTTGATAAAGGAGTATTGTTTTGAATGTGCCGGGTAACTAAGTAAAGCCAGCAGAATTTTTTGGCCAAATATAGTCTCTTGCTCACTGCTAAAAATCCTAGCTTTTAAATTAGGAACTGAAGTCATTGAAAAAAAGTTTACATTCCTGCAGCCGGCTGCAGCAAAGCCAAACAAATGTTAGGCTTAATATTCGTCTCTTTCATGAACCTTTCTTAAATATCTAAGTCAGAAAACACCGTTGTTATTATTTAGTAATGTGATGCTTAAAGCATTGGTTTTCTTTCCTTCTTTCCTCCCTGCCACCCCCTCCTTTATTATTTAACTTGTCCAGAAAAGACCTGGTAGGGTCACTGCTGTGGTATTAGGCTATGTGAAGCATTTCATAACTTAAAGAAATAATGGTTTCAGCTCCTGGCACCAGCTCCAACTGTAGGTCACAGTTACTAGCAATATGTTTTTGTTGGGCTTTTGGGTTTTTTGTCATATCCCAAACCGCTGGAAAAGAGGAAAAGAAGGTGTTGTTTTTCACAGTAGCTAGCTGGAGTTGTGATACGGGTCTAGAAATCTAGCAGAGCTTGGGAGACCTGACTGTAAAAAAGTGTGAGAACTGCTACATTTCTTTAGGGCAAAGCTGTGCAAACTACACGCAATAAAATTATTGAGATGAGTAAAATAACCACTGGAAGCCTAAATCGTCTTTCACATCCTTTGATATATTTGCTGCTCGCTGCTTTGAGCCACTCTGGCAGGACAACAAGGTTTTTTTGGTTCCAGGGTCTGGGTCTGAACCAGCCGGCCCCATTCTGGCCCCAGCAGAGGTGCCAGGACCAAGACAAAGGGATGCAGACTGTGTCTCACGCCTTCAGGAGATATCAGGAGTGTTTGGCCCTGGGAGATGTTTGTCCCTTGGTCCAGATGTGCCACAACTGCTGTCCCTCACTTCTCCCTTCTTCTTACCCAAGAGTTGAGGGTATCACCCGCGAAAGTGATTTAGCAAACAAGCTCACTTCAGGGTACATTTCTATCCAAGCAAATAAAAATCAGTTTCTTTATTCACTATTTGATCTGCTTTCCCCATTTGCTATTTTACATCTCTGTCTTGTTAATAGCTACTTCTTCTGCCAGTGTTTCTTTCAGAAACAAGCTGTGGTGGGAGATTCAGGTTCAACCCAACAAAGGTCAACAGTGCACGCACAAAGGTGGAAACCAAGACTACGCCAGGATCCATCTGCCAGAGTGATGAGCACAGCTGCCCTGAACTGCCAGAAGAATGACTGCCATGTGGAAGAAGAGATTAGCTAGAAGCAACTGATTTTTCGTCTTTTCACACTTCTTGGAAGCTGTATTAAGACAATATTCAGACCAACATGTTGGTTTCCCCTAACATAGTGGGGTATGGAGTCTGTATTTGAATGGTCCCTGTGTTTTGCCTCTTTCTCAACCACACTAGGAAGGTTTGATTTTCAGGTAAGGGGTATATCTGAGAATGGAGTGATGGAGTGGGAAGGGAATAGAAAAGGTGGGTGTACATAACCTGGCCCCCTGGTAGGGTTCAGTTTATTGGGGCACACAGGGAATGCCTCAGAGGATTAACTGAGTAATGGCAGCAGCCTGATTTGCTTTCTAATAATTAACAGGCAGGTGCCATTTGAGCAGGATTGTCTTTTTCTAGCTTTTTCTGGCTTTTTCTGCACAGTGATGTGGCCACAAGAACACCATAAGTCAAAAGGGTGGACTGTAAGCAGAGGTCCCCGCATCCCATTTCACCTCCCCTTGCTGCTGTGAGAGGGGATAACTTGTCGTCTCATGCTTACCAATTAATTTGTCCATGTTATTGATTGAGATGCACAAGTACGATGGAGTCTTACAGTGTTCATTATCATGTTACTAACAGGAAGAGTTCTTTCAACTTTTATTTTTCCCACATGTTTGCTAGGAGTTGCCTTAGCTAGATGTGCACTGTAAGCAGGGAAACCAGCTTCAACAGGAAAACCTGCTGCCTGAAGAGTGTTAAACTGGGATACGATTTTAGTTATATTAATTTCTGAAAAGTGTACATTTGACTTACCTTTGTTTCCTTTCCTCCTAGTTTACTTTCCTTTTCAAGATGTAGGAAGTACAAAAATATATGTCTGAAGATATTGTTTTAAAATCCCACATTGTAAGCTTTCGTATTCTAATGTACCTTTTACCCTAGACTTACATGTTGTGAAGCCTCCCTTGCCTCACATGCTTGATGGCCAGCTTTGAGGTCTTGAACCTCTCATATTTTGAAGATGTCCCTCGACATATCAAAGTTTATGTCATTTTAATGGAATTAGCCTAAGATAAAAAGACAAGCATCTGCATAAAACATTTCAAGACTACAATTTTTAATAGATACCACGTAAGAGTTACCACACACATTGAGTAGCTTAATTTTATTCTGCTGTAGGTAGGACAAGACTTTCTTGGGCTTTTTCTGCCAGCTTCATTTCATCTGTAGAAGGTAGGATACATTTTAACATTCAATATTCCCCTTTCTTCAATGCTTCAATGATACAAAAAGTTGCTAATCACAACTTTGGCTGAGATCCACATTGAGGATAAAAAAATTTCCTTCCGATCATATGCAACACTAATCAAAGAAAACAAAATACTTAATTTATTGAATTCTTTTGACTGAGTTAATATAATAATAAGCCTATCCTAATCAGTACTGCCAGCACTTGCAATTTTATCACTAGTCACAGGATATTTGGTGGTTTCCATAAAATCTTCACTCTTTTTCTCAGGCAATTAGATCCAGTATTTTAAGTCTCAGTTCCTTATAACTATTGAAAAAAGCATGAGTCCTAACAAGCGAAAAGACAGAAGACAAATGAAAAAAAAATGTTGATTGAGTGGAACGGAACACTGACATTTCTGGCTCTGACTTGCATGTGATAGGGTTTCTCACCTTTTTGTTTGGTGGAAGTTGTTTTTCATTTTGTTCTTGGTTTTGTTATTTTATTCTGAAGACAATGTCACTTTCGAGGATCTGGTTCGTGATTTCTGAAAACTTATGGATTGCAGTACTGCTGATTTAGTAACATTTCCCTTTGTTCTAAGCTCCTTTTCTTTTTCTTCTTTTATTTTCCCCTTTTTCTCCTTCTCTGCCCCACCACCCACCCCATTTCCAGGACCAGCACTGGAGCTTCACCGCTATTCCTGGAATGTCTGAGCAAAGCCCAAATGAAAGGCATCAATGTCTTAAAAGCTCAAGTTTTCTCGGATTACAAGGAACACCAGGGTAACACCAAATGCTGCCTGTGCCACCCACGGCCACTGTCATCCATGTCAAACTTTCACTGACAACAGCTGATCTCCGACAGGCAATGGAAAATTTGGGCAATTTAAGGGAAAAAAAAAATAAAAAAAAGAAAAAAAAAAAAAAAAAAAAAAAAAAAAAAAAAAAAAAAAGAAAAAAAAACCCACCCTTCCCACTGTTAAAAAGAGCAAACAAATTGATAGTGACATGGATCACTCATGTTGACTTAATAGATTGCCCTAGTTCTTCAGCATGGATGACTTTACAGCCGCTGCTACCCCAGCACAACCATTGCTGATCATGCTGCTGTGCACTTTAAGAAAAAGTAGGACTACAGAAGGAAGTGTGGTGGAAATTTCCAAAATATAGACGGCCTGTTTGGATAAAGACAGGCTTTTTATACTTAATTGCTAGGCCTGGGAAGCTTGGCCAGATCACTGGCTCTGTCTGGGTACACTCAGATGGATTCACGCTGGTGGGATCCCCCGTGAATAAGGGCACTCCCTTCCCCCAGCATCACTTGCTTCTTTCTTCTTGCTGTACGAGGCAGACTATGGAAAGAGAAAAATATTTTCGTCAGTTTTGTTGCTAACACTTCTGGTTTTCCTGGTTCTGGGAGAGGAATGATTTTGCTGACTTTTCAGGCAGCTGGGACAAAAGAGAATCAGCAATATCAACACATTTCCCATTGGTTAAAAAATGAGCTATATAAAATATTTAGGTACTCTTCAAGTGTTGCCTGAAAAGATAATTTCTGTGGCATAAACAGGGTTTGTCTTAAGACTTCTATAGAGAGAAAGGACCTTCATCCATCAGCAATTAGATACGGTGGTAGACAGACTCTTGAAGGCTGTGGCATATTTGCATGTAAAGAAGGCTTCCAAACTATATTAAAATTAATCATGTTATTTTCAAACATGCTTGAGCTTTTTCATTGAGACACCAGGGTAGGTAACACAGTTGCAGGGTTTCAAGATATAACAGCTCTGGGTTATCTAAAAATAGACTGACAGATTCTATTTTTAGCACTGGTGATATAAAACTGAGGAAACCTCACTAACTTCAGAGTAGTTGCCTTGTATTTACTTGTGAATTAAAGGTGTCAAATCAGTCCCTGTTTTATTGCTGCACACAACTAAATGCAAATCTCTAATTCTGCAAACAAAACTGTACTAATGTGTTTAGCTGGAAATGTCCACATTAATTCTGTGTAACAGCCGCCGAGTGGGAGTTAATATTCTCAGGTAAAAAAAGGCTGTGAGTGTTTTTCACTAGCAGCCTGTTTTAATACCAGCTTGTGGACTCAGACAGCTGAAACAGCAATCGCTCAGAATGTTTTTAAGACGTGATTTTTTGGTTACCTCACTTATCACCATGTCAGAATATTTTCTTCAGTAAATTAGAAACTAACTTTTTCCTTATGTACTTTTCAAGTATTCCAAAGATTCATTCACAACGCCAAGCTACAGTAAAGTCCAGTGTAATGTAAATCACTCTCTGATACTGCTTTTCCTTTCTCTTTCTGGATAGAGTTATAAAGGCAATGAAAAATAAAATATTTTGAATGGCATCAGTGGAGAAATTGGTGTAACGATGGTGTTTAAAAGTCAGATCATCTTGCAAATAGCTAAGTAACGTGTTTCCTAAGTTGTATTTTGGCTACACAAGTTCGAATGTTTGAACATTTTTTATTTTAATAAGGAGAGCGTTTTAAAGTGCTGAAACCTGGGATAAGGTAACATTATCCTCTTGGCACATTTAATAATGTGTACTAATGCAGCCCCAATTTCCAACCCCTCTTCCCTGCCTAGCATTAATGCTGCAAATTGATGTATTTTTTCTGAACAGCAAACCCAAGCAGTAATGTGGTCATGGGAAACTGGAACAAATGACCACTTGCTCTGGAAAGCAGCAGGCTGCAAGTTTGAAGTCCTTCATATTTACATAGTGGCTTGGGTCTCAGCAACAGGTCATAGCCACAGAAACAAGAGCTGCCTGAAATACCATGTAGGGCCCTGCAAACCCAGGAATGTGCCGTGTGCTGCCAGCAGTGCCCTATAGGATCTCAACAGCCTGTCTTCCCCAGTCCTGGGAGGACTGCAGACGTTTCTGACCAGACCTGCTGGCCTAAGGTGACGTTGACAGAAGTCAGCTCATTGAGATACAGCGAAGCTTGTCTTCAGGTCTTTCAGCTGTTAAATATTGTAGTAACTCCAACACAGAGATGTTGCTCACAACAGAAAGCACCACTAACAGTGTTTCCCATGTTAAAAATTAATGCATTTTTGTTTTGATGTCATTTTTGGAAAGCAAAAGAATCCCCAAACCTCAACTAAACTGATCCTTAAATAGCACAAGATACCAGTCTGTGCTTCCTCTCCAAATGGAAAGACAAACACCAACCAAGACATATGCAGGGACAGGAGTTGGACTTGATGATCCTTGTGGGTCCCTTTCAACTGAGGACATTCTATGATTCTATGATTTTATTATTATATGTTATAGTATGCATAACTGATTCAAAGGTGGTAGTCTTTTCATAGAATCATAGAATCATAAAACAGTTTGGGTTGGATGGGAACTTAAAGCTCACCTAGTTCCAAACCCTTACCATGAGCAGGGTCACCACTAGACCAGGTTGCTCAGAGCCCTGTCCAGCCTGGCCTTGAACACTGCCAGGGATGGGGCATCCACCACCTGTCTGGGCAGCCTGTGCCGGGATCTCACCACCCTCATGGGAAAGAATCTCTGCCTTCCATGTAATCTAAATCTCTCCTCTTTCAGTTTAAAGCCACCACGCCTTGTTCTATCACTACATGCCCTTGTAAAAAGTCTCTCTCCAGCTTTCTTGTAGGTCCTCTTTAGGTACAGAAAGGCCACGATAAGGTCTCCCTGGAGCTTCTCTTCTCCAGCTGAACACCCCAACTCTCTCAGCCTGTCCTCCCAGCAGAGCTGTTCCAGCCTTGGATCGTTTCTGTGGTTCCTCTGGCCCCTCTCCAGCAGCTCCATGTGTGTCCTGTGCTGAGGACTCAGAGCTGGACCAGCACTGCAGGGGGGTCTCACCAGAGCAGAGCAGAGGGGCAGAATCACCTCCATTGACCTGCTGGCCATTGGGCTGGGGATGCAGCCCAGGCTACAGTTGCCTTTCTGCGTTGCAAGCACACATGACTGAGTCATGTTGAGCCTCTCATCAACCAATACCTCCAAGTCCTTCTACTCAGGCTGTTTTCAATACATCATCTGCCCACCCTGTATTTGTGTTTGGAATTGCCCTGACCCATGTGCAGGACTTTGCACTTACCTTGCTGAACTTCATGAGGTTCGCACGGGCCCACCTCTCCAGCCTGTCAAGGTCCCACTGGACGGCATCCCTTCCCTCTAGCATATTGATGGTTGTTGTCTCAGTAGCTTATGCCACGGGAAAGAGCATTTTGAGGGGAGTGTTACACGGAGTTTTTCAATTAAAATTCACCCTTTGCTATACTTCCCATGTGCCTTTCTTTCCTGTTTATAAAGCAGAAGGATGACAGGCAGATCGACACTGTCATGGAGAGCAACGCCTTACGAGTGGACTCTTAATCATTGCATCACTGCAGGACTGGTTGACCTATAGATTTAACCAACCAGTTCATGCACCCCTACCGCTTCTCCCCAAAAGCCCCACCAGAAACCTTGTCAACGGCCTCAAAACCAATTATTGGCTGATTTGCAAAGCATCCTTCCTAGTTTCATCATTCCTCCCTAGGCATTTCATCAGATCCATTTTACTTTAGATAGATGTTTCTACCTTCTCAACTCACACATAACTCTGACTTGTTATGGTTAGCTATCAATTGGCATTTCCAAAAGCACCCATCTCCACCCACCCACCAAGTAGTCCAGGATAGCAGGGTACCTATTACACAAGCCAAACCAGTCAATCTGTTCAAGGGTGTGAAATTCTGAGCTGGCACTGACTTGTAGCAAAGAATTATTCAGAAGCACCACAGTGTACACATTTTAAAATACATTTAACTTCTCAGTTCTTAGACTGCCTGTAAACTTTTTGAGTTGCAGAGGCTACACTGGGATGTAATTAAATAACAAGGCTGCTGTCTATAATTATAATGACTCTTTTAAAGGTTTCCATTTAGAAGTGTAAATCGGGTAGCCTTAAAACAACCTTCAATAGTGTGCATGGCTTGATTTCAAGTTTCTATACTTACATGAGCAGAGATCAGGAGAAACAAGGAATCTTGCCACTCTTTTTGTGCCAGATGAAGACTGTCCAATCTCATTTCCATAATAAAATCAAAAAAAAAGCACATTAAATTGTTTTTTATACTGGAGATTGCAAGAACTGAATGCCAAGGGTCAGTCCTGAACATGCTTATTTTCTTCAGTGAATAAGTGAAGGAAGCAGTGCTCCTAATCCACTGGAACTACTTTTGCTGACACATGTGTTTGAAGAACTGGGCCATTAGGTTTTAGTTCTTGGCTTCCCAAACTGTATCTAGCCCTTTCAGGAAAAAAAAAAAAAGCTTTAACAAAGTACTTTCAAATGGTTGATGCCACCCCAGTTTTCTATCAAACAGCTGATTATCTTAAATGAAAATTAATATAATTACCAAGCAAAAAAATCAGGTTTTGTTGTTGCTATCGAATCCTTTTTTCCCTGTTGAAAGCTACCTACCACAGCTCAAGATATACTTTTTTGATTTAACAGCCAGACTATATTTCATTCTCATTAAAAAATGCATTGTGCTACAGACTAATAAAATCACATTACTTTGGGTCAGAAAAGGTTCCATTAAAACTGAAGGATATTTTTGTTGTAAAGCCATAGAATATGCTCTTTTCACAGGATTCTTTCAAACCACAGTCTAGTGAAATGCATGGATATACTTCCATTTGCTTTAGCCGGTTTTACATCAGGCACTAAGACAGTGTGTGCATTACATCTTCTTCATGGAGATTCACATGGGAGGAAAAAAAAAGCACGTTTATTATAAATGGAGAGATCTGAAAGGATTTTTACCTATGCTAAAAAATCGGTGTGTGGAAAGTAGTTTCAGCACGACACATAATTCTTTATCTTACCCAAATCAGCAGTGTTAAGTCTGATTCTCAATAGTTTTTTTGAAGTCTCCTGAAGATCTGAAATCTTAAGTGAGGGCACAAGGTCTTAAATTGCCAACAAACACAAATTTGTAGCATGCCATTTTTAACAAAGAAAAAAGTCATTATCAAACCTTTCAGACAATTGAAATAATAATAACAATTTTAAAAATCCATTTCAGTTATTATTTCCCTTCTTTGTAAGGTAAGTCTTCAAAGGCAGATAATGCTAGGTTTCCCTACCAACACTGGGTGCAGTGGGACCCACCACTCCACATCAAGCTCTGCATAGGGGTAACAATGATGGAACTTCATAACAGCAGCATTCAGGACAAAGCACATCACCAGTGCACAGTCTGACCCCCAGAATGAAAATAAAATTAATACAACAGTGTAAAATGAACAATATGAAAATTAAGACGAGTATAACAGTGTAAAAGGGTAGATAGGGCTTGAAGCCTCAGAAAATGTCTATTCCAACTTGCCACACTTGGGGAAATAAAGGGAGTTAAAAATATATATAATACCCCTTTCTGAGGTCATAGGCAGATGATTCGTCTTCCACTATAATCTTTATGGTACTTATTACCCACTCATCTATTAACTCATAAAAACACTCTTTGTTGTTGCTGTTACTTCAGACATGTGTAGGGCACTTGCTACTAAAGAGCAATTTACATAGATCAGGAAAGTACCAAATAACTTTGAACAAAAGGCAAAACATGTGCTCTGTGATACTGACCTCCTCCAGCCCTATTGCCCACAGAGGAGGCCAGTGTCAGATGTAGCAACGAGTCAAGAGATTTGGCAAGGTCAAGAAACTCAGTACTGCATTTTCCTTAGTCTTTCATCAGCTGGAAGTCAGCTAAATGACTTGTCTCTAGTCCTAAAATGGTCTGAATTCTGGCTTGCATATATTTCCCTGAAACCGTGAACTGAAGCCAAGACGGTGTCATTGAAATTATCCTTTACACCACCATTATTAGTATCATTCCTGGGGCTGAAGCATTTTTTCCTAACAAAGCTGATACAGCAGGGCATATGTGAATAGATTGTCTGAAAAACAGCCCGAGGTGATGTGGTGGTGGCTGGGCCTTTGAGGCACACAGCAGCTTTTTTAATACTGTCAGCCTCCAGTCAGAGGGGAGTTGCAGCATCCATGTCATCAGTGGTACAAAAGAGGGATGGCTGGGCAGGAGGAAAGCAGATACCTCTCCTCCTTTACGATAGCCAGCAAAACTGGGGTACACGCACACTTTTTTCACAAGAAGTTATACGCCACACATCCCACTCCCAGCCATTAAACAGATGGACTCGGATGTCCTGGTATGGAGCTGGGAGTTTCAATGGCGCTGGTGAACACCAGTGTGTGGGAATGTAGTGCAAGATTGGCAAGGAGGTTAGTTAAATGTAAATACGCTCAGGTGACTTGCAGCTGTCTGTAGAAAAAGCACATACATCACACTAATTGTTTTACTGACCTTGTGTGCTTGATGAGTAGAACNTGCATGTTATTTTTAGTATTCCTATTTGGCACCCTTTCCTGAAATGTGAGCATTTTAATTTTTATTTATCGTTTTACTAGGGGGAAGGAAGACGTAGGTAGAATGACAAGTGGAATTGTCAACAAGTACTGTTGACAAGGATTAAAGCTGTTGGCTCAGCTTGGGTCTGGGAGGTATTATTTTAGGCATAGAATCACAGAATGGTTTGGGTTGGAAGGGACCTTCAAAACTCACCCAATGCCACCCCTGCCATGAGCAGAGACATCTTCACCAGCTCAGGTTGCTGAAAGCCCCGTCTAGCCTGGCCTGGGATGTCTCCAGGGATGGGGCATCCACCACCTCTCTGGCCAACCTGGGCCAGGCTCTCACCAACCTCAGTGTAGAAAAATGTCTTCCTTATATCTAGTCTGAATGTACCTTTAGTTTAAAACCATCACCCCTTGTCCTATCACAACAGACCCTGCCAAAAAGTCTGTTCCCGTCTTCCTTATGGGCCACTTTCGAGCACTGAAAGGCCACAATAATGACTCCCTGGGGCTTCTCTTCTCCAGGCTGAACACCCCAACTCTCTCAGCCTGTCCTCCCAGCAGAGCTGTTCCAGCCCTCTGAGCATTCTCACGACACTTCTCTGAACCCACTCCAACACGTCCAGGTCCACCTGTACTGAGGGCCCCAGAGCTCTTTGTATATATTTCATTTAATCGTTCTTAGTGACCTAATTTGATTAAGGGATGCCATGTAGAGTCCACTCCTTCATCTAGACAAACTAAATAGATAGGTTTTACAGTAAGCTCAGCAAGTGACACACAAAAAAAACCCTATGAAAACCAGCCAGAATGATTCCCCTCCTTGACATAATTCTGCAGAGCACCCTGTGGTCCACAGGTCTGCCCCCAAAAACCCACCTCTGAGCATCCCTGCGGGGCTGGAAACATCCCATGCCGCACAAACGTGGACCTTCCCTCACAGTCCAAACCACTGATGTGTTTTTAGCACCTCCCTGGAGATGCGTCGTAGATTAAAGCACAGCCAGCTTCATCTCTGATCGCAGCCAAGGGCTGTCATTTTTTTTCTGACTATCGTCAAGATATTTAGAGGACCTGGCACCAGCAAAGCCTACTCACTGTACGATGCTTTGTAATAGGTCTGGAATCACTTTATAAATCTGGAGAGCAGCATGTGAAAATGAGGATACTCGAGGAAGAAAGCTTCCGAAGACATTCTTGTGAATAAGCTCCTATTTCAAGTACAATTAGGTTGCTGAGGCACCAGAGAGCAAATTAATTACGCAACTCTATCAATACAGATAAAACTAATATACCAAACATACACACACACATACACAGAACTCATGTTTTGTCTTTTTTCTTTTTTAATATTTGGTTTCTAGTTTATACATTTTTGCTTGATCATAACCACTGTTCTTCAGGTGGAAGGCAGGTATATACTTCGAGGACTGAGACACCGCTTTCCATAGTAAATAATTTTCAGATTTGGATCACAACTGTATTATTTCAAGATTTAAATGCATCAAGCATGAGAATGAAAATCTTGAAACTTTGCGTAAAACTTGATACTTGCAATCTTCTAAAGAATTTGGGAAAACAAGCCTCACATTCAGCTTCCTCTTAAACATATAAAGAATTTTTTTAGCAATTACCTTGTTATTTTCACTACCAGCACACAAACACAAAATCATGCTACTGTTCTGCAAAGACCATTTTCTTGCACCCTACCAAATGATCTTCTCCCTCATCCTGCAAGACTACTGCATTTTCCCTGATCACTTTGGGAAAGATAGGGAGTCTAGGCCTCTCAAAACCCATACAGTAGTAAATCAATATATGACATGTCTGCAAGACATTGATTTAGTGGTCACATAATTCATTGATTTTTGACACTTAGCCTGAATCTAGTTTATCAGTGTTTTAAATATGCCTTGACTGTCTGCAAAACTTTTCTTCACTGTGCAAATAAACATCCTCAGATCCTCCTTTTTTTCCATATTGGACAATGCATTAAACAGCTTCTAAGCCTGAAAAGTTCCACTTTTCCCAACCATTTTAAAAATAATCATTCAGTCTTTATTATTCAAATATATAAGCATAGGGGGTTCTAGTCTATAGGAGGTGCTTATTCTAGCTTCATTTTTATTGGGTGGATGCCACTAAGTGGAAACAATGTTTTCTGGAAATAGATTTGCACACGTCTTCATTAAATCTTGTTGATTACCTCATGGACAGTCCATATCTGATAAAAGATCAGAGGTTGGTTTTCCAGGACATTTGTTATTGGTCAGACAGTCATGCTGTAGAAATTTAGGTTGTTCTAACTCTGCATTAGTTGTGTTCCTGTGTGGATTTGTTTGCATGAAGGGAAGGTCCTCACAATTAGTCGGCTAATTTCATTTTTTACTGTGAGCGCATTAGTACAGTCTGTGAGAAGAAAACCCTAAAATGTAGTTCTAAATATGACATGCATTTTCTATAATTATGATTAAGCATTTAAGTAAAAGCAGCACCAATGAAAAATCATACTGGCTGTAGCAATGCACAATAGGCTTGATTACAAGTCCTAACAAACTCTGGCATAGGAAAGTGGGTCACAGAGAGCATCTACATGGCATGCTCAGGTAGACGCACTCAGCAGGGGCACCTTAATCCTAAATTTCAGGAGCTATTGCTCCTCAGATCACGAAGGCCGAGGAGGGAGAACGACCTGAGGCTGCTCATGATGCCTCATCCGTGGAAGTGTTCAAGGTCAGGTTGGACAGGGCTCTGAGCAACCCGGTCTAATGAAAGTTGTCTCTGACCATGGCAGAGGGGTTGGACTAGGTTATTTTCAGAGGTGCCTTCCAACCCAGACCATTCTATAATTCCACGATTTGACAGCAGCAAGAAATAATCCTGGACAGTGCTTGGATCCTTCCGGTTCGTTGCCTGGCAGTATGTTGTAGGTTTCAAGACATGAAGCAAGCTACCTAGACTTGTCTCAAGTCATGGGACTGGTGGGCACCTGCAGGGTTCATTGGTTCTAAGCAGGAATTGTGACGAGATGTCTGTCTCTTGCCACCAACTACAAAAGGAACTTAAATGACAAGCTTATACTCATAACTTTATCTGATGAGCAGAGTCACACTCCAAACGCCAACAGCAGCCTCGCTGCTTTTCCCCTGTCCCTGTGGAAATTAACTGTAGATGTGGAACATCTAAGAAAACCTTGTGCAGACATCTCTAGGGACTTCTTTCCTTTGCTCTGTATTGCAGCGTATGGGTTCATCCAAAATACATTAGATTTGTCCCAAAGCTTGGGAAACATAGTTTATGCAGGCACAGAAATCACAAAATCAAAGGGAAGTTTGGCTCTTTCACTTATCAGCTCTGGACAGAAATTCTTGACTGTTTTGTCTTTCACTATTTTCAGGTATGGCCAGAAAACAAAGTATTTCTTTTTTTTTCTTTTTTCTGTGCACACTGTTTCTCCATTATTGAGTGCTATCAATGTTATGTCTGCTAGCTGCTTGGCCTTGAATATTGAGGAAGTTAAAGCCCATTATAATAGTGAAATTGAAAGAAAAAAAGAAAGTAGGTTGACTGTGACAGAGCTGAGATCTGGAGGGGAGCTGTGTCTGCACGAAACTGCTTACAGAATCAGGGCCTTATTTATCGTAACATACATTTGTATTTACAGTTGCTGTGTGTCAATCTTCAGTCCTCGTCTTCCTGACGGTATCTCAGCACAATGTTTTGAATGAGAACAAAAAGAGGTTGTGAGCCAAAGCTCATTCATGTTGCTGAAAAGGGGACAGTGACCCGGGTGGACTTCATGTCGTGTTACTTGAGGATATTTTTTTCCCTTCATCTTTTTGAGAGAAGGGGAAAAAAAAAAAAGTGGAGAACTTCAGTTCTTTAAAATGTTTAATTCTTTAAAACATTTAATTGACAATTAACAATGCGTTTAAAGGTTATTGTAATTACATCTACTTATATTTTTGTTCCTTAAACATTTTGTTAACTTTCCAAATTATGCAGTGTTGCTTTGACCTATTTTTTCAGATGCCTGAAAGGATAATAAAGGATCTGAAAGGCAGTAATTTTGGACTTAAAGTCTGAACCTCGAATGCAATTATTTTTAACACATAATGTAAAGGATGCTTCAAGAAGGAGTGAAAGTAAACCTAGGTCAGGAATGAAAAAGTGTTGTTTTGGGAAAGGCAACAAGCTCTTTTGTTTTAGTTTATTGCTCATCTTTTATTTTTTCAAGCCGCATTACTGCTTTTTCAAATTAATCACATGCAATATCATTCACAGTCTAACCAACGAAAGCCGTTATTAGTGCTAGAATTAGTGTTATTTCATAGCCACTTCATATCTCACAAATGCTGTAACAATGAAAGTACACATGCATTAAAGACACCAAGTTAACATACAACAAAATAGTTACTTAACAATTCATTTTTGGAGCCATCTGGCTTTATTCTCAAAGCTTGTATCACCAGGCTGGAGATTATCTGGATATTCTTCCGCTAGTCACTTGAGAAATATTTGGGATTCAGAAGACGACTCAGGAGACAGAAGACATGCTGAAGTTCTTGGAAACTATGTGTCAGCCTCGGTGGCTCCAAATGGAAAAAAAANAAAAAAAAAAAAAATAGTAAAAAGGGCTGCAGAGAAATCTGACCAACACCAAGAAGCAACTGTTCTGAAGAATGTGGCTTAAGGTTTTCAAAGTGGAGTCGGGCTGCTAATGCACACAGCTGTAGAGCAGGGACACACAAAAGGAGAGAGCAGATGGGTATGGGGAGAAGTGCTCCCATTTCATCAATTCTATGTTAAACATTTACCTTCCTGATACATCCAGATTGAAATGTTCTTCACTCTAATTGACCTTAAAGAATAACAACTGAGAGATTTACCAGCTGATAATTACAGCCCCTAATTCATGAGATAGAGGTTTTCAACCAGAACAAAACACCTTTTATCCAAAGTTATGAAAACTATACTTGAGGTGACTCATATAGTGGGTATCAAGAAAAAAAAAATAGATGTAAAAATGCACAGAAATATGAAAAGGATTATCTCAAGAAAATTACCATCAATTTAGACACCAGAACTGCTTCTGTAGTTCTGCTGAGATAGGGCAGTTTATTGAGAAATTAAGAGCATTTTTCAAATCAAATACATCCATAGTACCTTAACCATTCGGCATGCTTCCAAAACAAAACATGATTAGATAAAGAATACAGAGATATTTGTTCAGAGTGCTTGGAGCTACAGCTATTGTGACACCTGCCACCACCAAAGAGTTTGGATTAACCAAAATAAAGATAATACACCTCTTCTCATTAATGTCTTGTTTAAGATTCTCAAATTTTACAAGCACAAAGGATAGCATTTAAAAAGAAAAATCAATCATCACCCTATATTTAAGAAACAAAAGAAAAAAGGGACTTTGAAAGAACAAAATACAAGTCAAACCACTACTCTCCAAGTCCAGAGTATCAGGACACAAATCTTCATCTGAAACTGCAGGAGGGAAGAAATGCATTGTCACCTTGAATTTCACAAGGTGACATGAAAATGAACACGTCTTCCTGCAATGTAGCTTTTATTACAGCACCTAATTATACCCTCATGACGCAAAATGCAAAACTAATATTGGTTTCTGTTAAGAGCAAAGCCTTACACTTGCTATAACTTTTATTTTAAACCTGGTAATAATAGGAGGCACAGGTGGTGCTGCCCATGGCTGAGGCTGCCCATGATTTCCCATAATAAGCTTCTTTTTTATAAAGATGTTTACATTACAGCATCAGTCTTAAAATACATGGAAATACCAGAATTAGTGTCAGAAATGCATCTTTAAATTATCTCTTTCCTCTCTTGGTTGCATTTACTATGACGTGCTCTTTGAATACCTTATCATAAACCTTTTTTTTTTTTTTATCTGACACCTGCCTCATACGATGCAGACAGCAGATCATTTTCTGGGCTTGAATTTGGCTTGTTTATTGAAAAAGACTTTTGTCTGAGGCATTTGTTTCAGAATTTTGTTGGAGAACGGACAACTTGTCACTGGGTTCCAAGAAGAGGAAGGATGATTCGTGATTAAAGACTGTTGAATGTTGCCCTTTAGTACCACACTCTGCCACGGTACAAGCTTGTCAGAAAAGCCATTAACAAATAGCTTAAGTTCACAAATTTTTCAGTATCATCTCATAGGGGCATGGACCCATCTATGATATTCCAAGACATGCAAAACATCGCACTGAATGTTTGGGGAAACGCGCAGCTGGTCACCCTGAGCCAGCCCAAAATCCGCACCTTCCTCCCCCTCAGGCCATTGTCAGAAACCCAGGCTTTTCAAAAGAGTTTTTAGTAGATACAAAGTGGAAATCTGAGTATGTTTAGACTAACAAAGTCTACACTAATTTATATGAGAAAATCCCTGTGGGTTTTTTATAAGATTATGTTGTTGAAATTGGCTTCTTCCCACTATTTCCACACCCAGACATGACAACAAATCTTCCAAGTCCATGGTTTTGACATCTTACATAAAGAATTCAGGGTCAATAGGATGGAAGATATGACTGTGTTAACTCAGCCTCTTTTCCCTTGACAAAGTTTTGGCTAAAGAACTGAGTTTTCCACTCCTTTCATCTACTTGATAATGAGAGAAAAAAAAAATGGAAAAGATGACTGATGTCCTAGGTAGGGCTTTATTTTCATATATAAATAGGAAATAGTCTTAGAACAAAAGACAATATAGATTATTTGTCCAAACTAAATCTGCCATAAGGTGGACACAAATCGCAGTGGTAAGTGGCACTAGAGGAATGGTGATAATTCACTACTGCACCACTTTACAAAAGTGTATCATGCTTTAGACTGCTGTCTAGACAAATCTCTTCTTACAAAGATACTTCAGTAATCTCCTGGAAGTACATCATCTAAATGAAGTAATTTCAATTTGAGTTACAAATAAGAGCTGTTCTTATCTAGAACTTGAGGTCAGTAGCAGATGTTACAAATTCCTACAGACGCATGCCCAAAGAGAAGGATTTTATTTTTTTTAATGGCAGAAATCTGCTAGCTATTCTTGCTTTATCTGCAACAGCTGAGCAATCTTTCAGTGCCATGAGGAGATTGAAAACTTGGCTCATATCTAGCATGGACAAGCTTGCCTTAATCACATTGCTCTTTTACATGTGCACAAGGACATCAACATTGACAGTGCTACAGTAAAGCAGCCATTTGCTGAAAACAACTGTCAACATTGTCAAGTTTTTTGGAACCTTTCATAATCTGATTTGTGTGACAAAGCTTGTGTAATTCTGTTTATCAGCTGCAGGAACAAAATTCCATAAGGGGCATATATGGAGAAACACGCTGGACATATCTAGCACTCTAAAGTAAAAGGATTAGAAAACATTACAAGACAAATCAACTGCAATAGCCAGACCTTCCAGTTCTCATTTAAATTAATTTTGAGTGTTTTCACAAAAGGTTGCAAGAGTTGAAGTAAAACAATGTTGTCTTAATGTAGAAGTCAGTCTTTTTCCTAAATTCTTCATACATTTGTTCAGCCTAGAGAAGAGAAGGCTCTGGGGAGACCTTATTGCAGCTTTTCAGTACCTAAAACGGACCTACGAGAAAGCTGGAGAGGGACTTGTTGAAAGGGTGTGTAGTGATAGGACAAGGAGTACCAGCTTTAAACTGAGAGGAGATTTAGATTAGATATGAAGAAATTCTTCCCCATGAGGGTGGTGAGGCCCTGGCACAGGCTGCCCAGAGCAGTTGTGGATGCCCCATCCCTGTCAGTGTTCAAGGCCAGGCTGGACGGGGGCTCTGCGCAACCGGGTCTGGTGGAAGGTGTCCCTGCTCATGGCAGGTGGTTGGTGATCTTTAAGGTCCTGTCAAACCCAAACCAGTCTATGATTCTGTGATTCTATGATCTTCCTTTCTATACCAACTTTGCCACTGAACCTGTAAAGATATGCTTGAAAAAGGAATCATAATTAATTTACGTGTGGTGCCAACTGCTACCTGGGATTTTTTACGCCAACATGAAAGGCGCAGAATAGGTACAAACCAGCTAAAAATTCCAAAGTATATGGTAAAATGCTGCAGAGGATGGAACAGAAACCCTATTTAGGATTAGATTTATTTAGAAGCAGTACCAGCACCTAACCTGTGCCTATGCCAGTTATTGTTAGGGCTCAGCTCTTCCAGCACATCTCAAGACCAGTCTCTTTGCATGTGTCAATCTTCAAGTTACTGGACCACTAACACAAATCTGTAAATGGCTCTTGGCAACCTTGGCACCACGATACTTCCAGATTTCATCATTTCCTAGGTATAAGTATTTTTAAAACTCGTAAAATCTAACAGTATTAAACAGTCAGCATTTCATTAATAACAATCTGAAAGTATATGAAGTTTTCTGCAACCAAATTTCAGGCTTAATGCTGTTTCTGATCACCTTAAGTCCTAATGCCCCTAGTTTGCCTTACAGAAGTGGGTTTTTTTCTCCTTTTCAATCAACCATTCTTCCTACTGCACCATAAAATAGCTTGTAAAGAAGAACCAAGTATGTTTGCCCAGACAGATCCTGTCTCCCATCTCAGGTACGTTATTGAGGACAGCTTTGAATTTATTCCTGTGGTTCTCTCCAGACTGTGCATTAATGCTGCAAGATCTACCAGCCCCTGAACTCTGTCCCCACGGAATGCTAACGAGAGACCAGCAGTCAAACCATGCCATTAACAACTAACTTTGTATCACCTTAATCACAGTTTCTAAGGATGAATTTTATGCATGTATTCAGCCATAGACCTGTTGATTCTCTGAGCTGTTCCAGTCGATTTTTCCAACACATACTTGCGATGCCTGGGAGATATCTTGCAACAGGCTGTACAATTACTGGTATTTATCTTAAATTAAAGAGGAGGCAGAGGGAGAGCAAAGGAGGGAGAGGAGGGATTGTGGGCACAGTACAAATTAGGCCCAGAGAGTTTCAGAACTCCCAAGAGCATCTAGTGTACACTGTCAAAGTGAATGGTGTCTCAGAGTTAATTTGGTTGATGGCCAGGGGCTACAAATAATTCTCTTGCCCGCAGCCAAGGTTACTCAGCTGTATAATATGGATGAAAGACCTAGCTTCTGCAAAGACTCAGTGTCACGGACATGGTTTTGCCATGCAAGGGAAGCTTGGAGTTATACAGCGTTGTATAGGTGTTGCTTTGAGCTTACAATGTAACGCATTTCTAATTGTTCCTGAAGTTTAGGAAGACTAAAACGGTTAATCTTCCTGATGACAAAAGGAAGCCGGAAAATAAAGTGACACACTTGAATGAACTGTGAGGAAATAAAGTGCACAACATGTGATAATGCCATGACTCTGTGTTACTGTGCATTTCTGGGCTGAAAAGATATGGCTTGATGGGTAATTTGTCATGCTGTGCAATAGAGAACAACGGTAAAGAGACTTCAGACAGAAGAAAATGACACAAATAGTAGGGTGGAAAGGTATAATTGAAGATGGCAAAAGACTGAAAGAAAGACATTTAAAATTACTGTACTGACCTACTAAATGCACTTGGGCGTGGAATCCTGGCCCCACAAGAAGAGGCATTAAACGACTGCAGGCTGTGACACTACTACAGGATAATGCCAGTCTTATGGAGCTCTTAGAGGATAAAAAAATCCTGTGTTAGCTGAAAAAAAAAAAAAATCAGACCCTTGTTTTTTGCATGCATGCACAGCCTGAACAAATTGTGAATTTACAACAAGGGAAAATTTACCTGTGGCTAAAACTCACACCTGGTATCTGGACCCATGGAACCAAGACCTCACCTTCTTGTGAACTGCACGACAACTCACTTTCTGCCAGTGGGACATGTGGTGCACTGTGTCTGTATACAGCCCTAGTGACCTGAGTGAGTATTTGCTGCTACTTCAGCTGATTTGTCCTCTTGCCGCTGAAGAGAGAAATTATACCCAGAGATACCAAAAGACCTGTGCTCCCTTCAGAGAAGCTGGCAGAGGCAAGGACCACCACAAATGTGTCCTTCTGTGTTCAACATGTCTACTGTTGCTCAAACTCTTGGCTCCTTAGCAAAAGCTCTCGAGAGAAGTTTGAGTCTCTCCCCTAGGACACGAAATCTTGTGCTATAGAAAGAAGATGAGATGCCTTCTAATACCGTATCTGCAAATAACCTTCTGTTCATCTTTCTGCCTGTTCTTGTTCCCATACTCTCCTAGCACGTCAGGTGAAAGTGCACTGAAGGAAGGAGAGGGAGACCTTATTTTTTCCCTTTGATTTATTACGTTTTTGGCCCCTCATGACAAGAAAGACCTTGAGGTGCTGGTGCACATTCAGAAAAGGACAACAGACTTGGTGAGAGGTTGAAGCACAAGTGTGATGGGGAGCGGCTGAGGGACCTGGGGGTTCAGCCTGGAGAACAAGAGCTGAGGGGAGACCTTCTGATCTCTGAACTGCCTGAAAGGAGGTTGGAGTCGGGGGCGGTCGGGCTCTCCTCCCAAGGAACAAGCACCAGGACCAGAGGAAAAGGCCTCAAGTTGCCCTGGGGAAGGTTCAGATTGGATATTAGGAAACATTTCTTCACAGAAAGGGTTGTCAGCCATTGGAACAGGCTGCCCAGGGCAGTGGTGGAGTCACCATCCCTGGAGGGGTTTAAAAGACGTGTAGATGAGGTTCTCAGGGACATGGTTTAGCTCCAGGGCTGGGTTAATGGTTGGAACTGATGATCTTGAAGGTCTCTTCCAACCAAAACGATCCTATGATTCTATGATTCTGTACTTACTCATCTCAGAAAGATGTTGTGCATTCACATGAAAAATATCTGAGGCCTTCATAACCCTTAGGGTGAACACGGCTACCAAAGACTGAGATAAAGTCTCATAGCCCCACGTCTCCATGAATGTGAAATGTTCATATTACCAGATAACTTCTAACATTCACTGATGCATTTCTGTGTAACACAGAGAAGAATACCACCAGCACATCAGTAGCTTTGTCTTTTTGTTGCTTCAGGAGGCTTTTGAATTCTACCTTCATATCTGCACGCTCTTTTATTCAAGATAAACCAGAGCGTACATCTTTTTCTCTCCTTGGGGCTATGTGAAACACCAAAAAATCATACCAAAATGAGTTTGCCGAGGTTTCCTTGTTGCAGATGCAGTATGTTGGCACAACAGGGAAAGCATTGCTGATTCAACAGTTCACCAGGTTCCTGAAGCACTGTACTCTACAAGAAAGCCAGAGTAGCTGCAGAACATGGCTCTACCACATTGAAGAGATTTGCTAAACCATTCTGCTACTGTACAAACATTTTGACCATAAAAATAAATGATCTAAATGGAGAATCTTTAGCTAGCCTGCTGTCATGTTAAATAAACAATGAAGCAATACAGAAACTCCAATAACTATTGTCGTTCCATGACCTACACTTTTCAAAAGGCCACTTCTAGTGCATTTTGGTACAAAATGAAGAGAATACTTTAGTAAAATAAGTTTCTGTGTTTATTTATCACACACCATTTGGTAATAGTCAGGGCCTTGTGTGATTCTGTGGCAATTAAATTCGCCAGAGAATCCACCCACTGCTGCAGATGCACACTGCAGGATGCAGACTGTCATTTTTAAAACTAAAATAGGGAGTTTTTTGCCTTTAGAAGTGAAGAAAATCTTCCAGATGTTAACTGAAAATAGAGTTATGCAGAGATACATGCCTAAGTTTGTGGACAGCCTAACACAATGACTCTAACAGGCATGAACTCCCCCTCGATTTTAATTGTTAATTAAACCAGAAAACTTGATAGCCATTATTTAAATGGTCAGTGATGTTAAATATTTCTCAGCTGCTTGTTATCCTAATCTCTGCTTCCCAGACCATCTTTATACTCTTGCCAAATTTGATAAATTTCAACTCCCCCATACCTACTCCCCAAACCTTCTGTTTATTGTGCTGACAAGTCTCGGTACTAATATTGCAGTCTGCAGCTCACTTAAGAATGAAAAATTAAGTCTGGCATAAGATCAGTAGGATGCAATATGAGATTAAATACCACACAATGCTGAATTCATCATATAATTTTGGTAAAGACTTCATTTTCTTTTTTTTTTTTTAATTATTATTTGCTTGCAGCAGTGCCTGAAATCTAAATCTTTTGCAACGGAAAACTGCAGCAGAATTTAGGTCAAGCAAGCTGCAACATAAGATAGGGTCATAAAGAAAGCATAGCATAGAATGCCAGTCATAACTGATGGTTCTGATTCAAGTCCTCATGTAAAATAGTTACGTTGCACTCATGTATCTTACCCATTTCAAAACTTGCATGCTTTATTGACGTTTCCCAGACTATAGTATATGAATATAAAAGTAACAAAAGAACCAGCACCTCAGCTGGTGTAAATTAGTGTCTGTTCAGTGGGAGTGATGCCAGTTGTGTTGGCTGAGGACTGGTGCATGGAAAATGACTGGGAAAGTATAGATGGGATTCTGCATAATGTTTCCTATTAGTAATCTCATGTTCAAGCGTTCACAAAGAGATGAGAGGCTGTCTCCTTGTCCTCACAAAAACAAAAAATTACAAGGAAAAAAGAAAAAAAAAGAACACACACTTTCCCTTGAGTTTTACTTCTCAGTCAGCTATAAAAATTACAGCTGATCAACCAGTTGCCTCAATTTTTGCTCTTAGGACACAAACTTGTTGATCTCGAGGAAGAAGTTAGGAATGAGAGAGGGAGCAGATCCCTGCCAGGGTGCAATCCTTCCCTTGGCAAGGTGCAGCTCCTGCACCATTCCCTGGCACAGCTGTGTAAACAGGTATGCTGCTGGCCTGATTTATGTAGCCGTAGCTTGAGGAAGAAGTCATGGAATGAAGCCTTGGACAACTCTCAAAAGGAAAACTTCAGTTTAAAAAAATTGTTCTTAGCATTTAAGACTGAATACTTTATTCACTGTGAAGTAGTCCTTCATGCTGGCTTTAATACCTGAAAATAAATTCATATAATTGACAAAAAGTGGCAAGAACACATTAGTGTTCGCAGAGCCATTCTGCTTCCTTACGGAGATTTTGTCTTTTCTGCTATTTGGGGCCGGGAGGGGAGGCATAAACAAAATAACTTTTACCCAAATAAATCCATCACATTACTTAAAAAAAAATGGTTGAAATAATTAATTGCTTTTATATACAGTTAGTTAAAACTCATTCAAGGCCATCTATAGAAAGCAGAGGACTTGGGCTAATTTCACACTATTTTGACTGTAGTTATGGGCTAAATAGTGGTATTTTCCCCTTTCCAGAATGGTGGAATTTTCAAGACTGTTAGTTTTCATTCAAAAATGGACAAGAGCTATCCCTACTTAGAGGGTCATAAATTAATTTAATGGACCTACAGAATAATAAGCCGTCTTACCTTGGCAGAATCACACAGCAAAATAATTGATTAACCTGCAAATTCTTCCTCAATAAAACAGCGTTTACAAAGCATATTCTCTAGCCTGGGGTTTCAGACTTATCTTTTCCCAACAGTATTCTAACTACCTTTCTTAAGCAGCTTTTGCCCAGAACATTTACAGGAGGAAGCTAAACCGAAGTTATTTATTTCCTGAAAGGGATGTCTCATTGTTTTTTATAACCTGAGATTTAAGGGTTAGGGAGTGGAGCCCTGAAGATCTCACAACTATACTTACATGACTTTGGAAACTCTAGGTTTGCATTTACTGCACCAAGTGGGTCAAATCCGTCACTCTATCCTCCCTGATTCACTTCTGCCAGAAGGGACTATGTCCAAGCCATACTTCAGCAGATCTAATTTGTACTTGGTATTTTTCCTCTCGCCACCACCCGTCATTGCTCTATTCGAGGAGTTGTGTCAAGTGATTGGCCTGGCCGGGATACAGAAATTGTCGCTGTTGTGTCACGTAGGATGCTGAGGGGTAAGATGACCAGGAGGAGAAGGTCCACTTCAGGCATACTTGTCTACTGTTCTCACTGAAGGCTAGAAACCTGACAGACAAGCAGATTTCTGTGACAACAGAGTTACACACACAGGATGATCAGATGCAGCTACAGAAGTTTCCCATGTGAAGAGTCACTTTTTGATGCTCTGTCATGGGAGATGGCACCCTCTTTCCACCACTGCTGAAGTTAGAAACACACATATCCACTGTTTTTCTTCTTCTTCCTTTTTTTTTTTTTCCATGCAGCTGTTGTTTGATCTATGCTATGACCAAAACATTAAACCTTTCACCCAGACTCACATGCTGGGAGATGACAATTGGCTGGTGCTGGCTGTCCTCCATGGTTCCCTGCTTTTCATTCTGTCAACACCTTCATTTTATTGAAAAAATACCCTCCCTCTGGCTCAATGGAGCACTGCAGCTACATCATCAACACCCATCTTATTTTCTCCTATCTTGTTGATGAGGGTTGCAGCCATGCTTGAAACAAGATGAACTGCAGACTTTTTATCAAATCTGTGTCACTCCTCCACCCCAAAAAAAACAAAGTGAGGGCATTCTTCCCTAGACTCTGCATGTATAGTGTGTACTGCACTTCTACAAACACCCCTGCAAGATGAGAACAGGTTTTCCACTTCCATTTGTAATCTCAACCTGAGTCCATCAAAAACTCACTGTTCCTTAGGACCATCATTAGGACCATCATTAGGATCATCATTAGGATCATCATCAGGATCATCATTAGGACCATCACCTGCCGTCACCTAAGCAGGTGGACCTGTGACTGCCAGCGTTGATAAGGGAAAGAGAAAGGAAGAAGCTGCCAAGGCTCTGATTGCCCTAACAGGTTGTGATAGCCCTGATAAGCCTCCACCTGGGCCTCCCCCACGCTCATGCTCCCAGTTCCATTTAAGCTCAGCCTAAGGCCTTAGCTAGCTGGACCTATGTTTGAAGTGTGGTAGTCTCTGGATGGACACCAGACATTTGCTGTGGGTAGCTGTCTCCTGGCTATGGCCCTGCTTTATCACCAGTCCCGTCTTTGCCCTGTGCCCTGGATGGACTAAGCAACCATGCTGTAGCCTCGTCTCCACCTCCTGCTGCTCCTGACTGTGCTCTTCAGGTGACTCTTGGACCTGACTGATCCCTTCACCCTGTGCAGGCTCTGTGGACTAATTACAGCCTTCATCCTGGACCACATGACACCCCCTTAAAGTCTAATTAGAGCAGCTGAGTATATATTTACATCAGAAAGGTGGAAGCGTTAATGACCAAGCAATATTTGCCGGAAGTCAAGTCCTTAAATCAGTGAGTTGATCATAGTAAGCACCCTAAGTTTCCATTTTACACATCTTATCTGATGTATTTCAACTGTTGTAAATACTATTATAATCATTCCAGCTTCATGGCAGCTGATGTGCTATAGATGTTTGAGAGCATAGTATCAATTAACTACGTTATCTATAATGCCATGCCTGCAATTACTACTACTTCACAACTTATCATTAATGCCTTTGACGGGGTTTTTCCAAAGTAACATTTATTTAGAGGTTAATCAAAATTCCTAAGACTGCTATTTATTATAATCTGATTTTGGATAATTGTCCAAATCAGTGGCTCTTAGAGGCAGCAGTTTTGTTTCAGTCTCAATGAATATGGCACATTAATGCCAAAAAAGAACAGAGGATTACAATCACATTTTTGTACATGCAAGTGGCTACTGCAAAACTCAGTTCTCCAGAATGTATGAATTCTACCAGAAATTTTTCTGTCTGCTAGTTGGAAGGCTGAATGATGCTTGCTTCCATGCTAGGAGCTGGGAGTGTGGGACAAAGAGAGGATGTCAAGGTGAGCTTTGTTCCCTGTATCATTCCAAGGTGCAGAAAAATGGAGTGAAGAGAGAAATAATAACCTAGATATTCATCCTTTCACACTAGGAACCGAGACTGAGCAGATAAGGAGCTGACACATCTGTCCCCATGTGAGGCAAAGCATGCACAATTTAGTGTGCACCTCAGCGAGCCCTCAAATTCTGAGATAATGTAACGCTCAGTGCTTAAAGTACCACAAATGCCAGAATTAGTTGACTCTATGTATACAGACATGTCAACGTCTTTTAATTGCTTCCTCTCTCTCTTTGGTGCCAGATTCCAAATTGGAGCCTCAGACAAGCACCCACGACCTGATATTTTCCTGGTGAATTTCCTTTTGGCAGATACACCATCTGGTCAGGCATCAGGTATATTCCTAAGACTGCCCATGAACCTCTTCCATTATTCCAAAATCCATAGGTGTTAGAGATTCCCAGTGAAACAGCTTTTCACGTTTATTTTTTTTGTTTTCTTTTTTTAACATATGTAATCTAGAATACCTCTCTTCCTGTTCATTTCAAGTAACTGCTGAATCATTCTAAAAAATCCAGGAAAAAAGCACATACTCAAAACCGATAACTTTAAAGCTTAATGGTTGAAATCTGGCAACTCACAAACAATGACAAATCTCATCAAGAAATCTCAGGCAACCTTGTGTATGGTTGTGGTACCAGATCCACCTAAAATAATAGGTTCAAAATCAACTATTCATATAGTAAGAAAGGCTTTAAAAAAAAAAAGAGGCTCATTTACTTGCTTGTTAGTAAGCATATTTTGTAGACACCAGGACAAATGCAAAATAAATCTCTTATCTATTAAACTTATTCATGAAACTGGAGCTTGCAGGACTTTGGGAGACAATAGCAAAATATAAAAAAAGGTTTACAGGAGCAGTTGAATCATTTTATATAAAACTGGGAATGTTTAGTGAAACCCTTTATTCCGCTGATCCTTTCCAATGTTTATTATAAATACTCCTTTTCAAATAATTAATTTGACAATACACCATATTGCTGATCTGCACTAAAATGTTTTGGTTCTAAAAGCTTGTAACATTTTGAGGTTTTCAGCTCTGCTTTCAGATACTGTCTATGAATCACTCCCCTTCATATTTATATTTCAATTCGTGGGCAACTATACTGGCAATTAGTATGTAAAATAGTTATACAAAAAAGCAGATCAGTCTGCAATAAATCATACTTTGGCAGAGAAGGTCACTATTAATTTATTACTTTAAAGTAAGTTATAATCAGTGTAACTGTTCTGCAGTAAACATTCCTGGGGAAGCTCTCCTCTCTCAGAATCCTGGAGCGCTTTTAAATTAATGGAATATATGTACCTGAGTTCCCACAGACTGCAGCTGCTCACACTATAGATCTATACACTCACTCTATAGATCTATTCACCAGTAACTCACTGCAAGGTCAGATTCTTCTCTCTCATTCACCTCTCTACCCTTCCCCTTCACTGGTTTTAATTTTCCTTTTTGAAAAGTTGCTTTTATTTTAGGACACAAAAAATGGAAAGTAGAGAAGCACATTCCAAAGTTTTCTCTTTTCCCTATTCTCAAGAGACATGCTTTCGCCAAGAAAGGTTGGTCCAGATGATCCTTGAGGTCCATTCCAACCTGTTATTCTATGATTTTCTTTTTCCCTGCCTTCAGCTGCATTTATGCCAAATTTGACTGTTTCTGAAACACAGTCTCCATCTCCCTCTGGTTACAAACAGCCAGTGCCACAAACAGAATTATTCCCACTGAAACGTTATCTCTTCCTTCTGACTCCTTCTTTACCTCCTGTCTTACTCTGGATTTTCTCAATTCTCTTTCGTAACTTATAGACCTATACATTTCCGAACTGTAGTCATGCAACTTTTTTCCTAAATAAAGTTCTTCTACTTCAAAACGTGGCTCCTCACCACTGCTAACAGCCACTTAAATGTACAGACATCTCACCTTATCTATTATACCTCAAATCTACACTCTTCACTCAAAACTGTTCAGAATTGTGGGGCTAAATTCACCTTTTTCCTACTGCAGCTCTACTGTCTATATCAGTTACCATTTACTCTCTCCTCAGAAATAAAATCCCAGCTCCCCTCCTGTATTAGGAAAACCTACATAATGTTCCATGCCCCCCGCCCCATCACTTGCCAAATGTATGTTTACATTCTTTCTGCATTCGGACTCTGCACAACGATACAGGGAAGGCCACGTGCGATCTCTCGTACATATGTTTAGTGCTGTATACACGTATTTGTGTACATTTACAAACCAGCAGCTTCACTCTCTATTACATTGCTATTGTAACTTCTGTATTTCCCTCCTGGCAACTGTCTTCTCCTACCAGTGGAAACAGATTCTGTATTTTCAGCTTTCCCACTCCTTATTCAACCCCAAGTTTGAGCTATCTTTGCTGTGTACAGCAGCTACTCTTTAGTCAGTCAGGTTTCATCCTCAGTCCTTTTCAGCTGCATATGTTTCCAGCATGAAAGTGTCAGAATTTAGGGCCCGTTTTTGCCCTGATGGCTCCAAAATAACAGGAGTTGCTCCTTGGAGAATTTCTCGTCTACATTTTACTCTGCTGCTGATCTTTAAAAGCCTTCAGACAACTCAGCTCACTTTTCTTTCTGCAGCAATACTCCCTACACTTTTGCCATATTCTCAAATGTTTTTCCTCTTTTTCCTCCACTTATTTGTATTGATCTATAAATTCAAAAAGCATGCAAAGAGCCTTTGTGTTTGTGAAGTACATGTAAGTTGATGGTGCTATAAAAGTGGTCTGCGGAAAACCAAAATAGTAATAATAAGTTGGGCATATGATGATCTAGAGTTGTATAATATGCCCATTATCATACGATCTGTGCAGTTTTGTCATAGCTTTTTAGCACCTGAAAAACTGAATATAGGCCAACTGTTGTATCTCTATTTTACGTGATAGAGAAGGGAGACAGATTTTATCTGCAATATGCTCAGGCTGACTTTCTAGCATTTTGGAAGTGATTCTTTAACAAATGNAAAAAAAAAAAAAAAAAAAAAAAAAAAAAAAAAAGACATCTTGGAGAAAAAAACTAAAAACCATAAAGCTGAGAACATATTACTTAGATGAAGATTTATGTGCCCAAGTGATACCACTACCAATTTTCCTCATCCCTTTCTTTCCCTGAGATCTGTGGCTAGGGAGAATCAGATTTTTGTCTGTTATGTAGTGGCAACAGGGCAAATCTCATTTCCTCGATTTCAAGCGCAGCAGTCCTGCCACTCAAGTACGTAACTGAAATTTTATTTGCTCTGGATGGTGGACAGGGTCAGAGCTTCCTTGTCCAGGTCAGGCTGAACACACAGAGGGCTGAGCTCTGGTCTCTCTTTCTGCTTCCCCACTTAGTACCCAGCAACCTTCACCTTGTAGCAAGGACGGGCACGTGATGGAAGGGAAATGTACAAAACTGTCATGTGTGCTGCATCCTTCCCTGGAGGCTGCAAGTTTCACCTCTCTGATATGTTTAGTTGGCTCGGAGTTGAAGTTCTTGGGAGCAATCACGATCCGAGGTCTCACGTGGCAATGGGCAGGAGGAGCAAGCCAGCCCACAGGAAGATCACCCACCGAAGCTTTCACAGCAAGCCAGAGAATCATCGAATCATAGAATCAAGTCAGAGAATCATAGAACAGCTTCGGTTGGAAGGTACCTTCAAAGGTCTAGTCCAACCCCGTGCCATGAGCAGGCAGGTTCAGCTGGCCCACACCATCAAATTTCTGAAATCAGATCTTTACATGTTTGTAAACGCAGATGCATAAACAGAAGTATAAGCCTGATGAGGAGAATTTCGCATGCAAAAAGGTAACAACATTCATTAGACAGCAAAAGTTTTCTGGAGTTTCTACAAAGGCTGTTCCAGGCTGATCAGTGGAGAGATCATTTGTGCCATCTGCACTCAGCAGGGACTGGGCTGTTGAGACAAGGTGGGAAATAAAAAACAAAAACAGCAGTAAATGAAAATAATATGTAGAGACACAAACTTAGCAAACCAAGACTCTAAACCGGTTGGATCTCAGTGAGAACTACCAGGTCTTTCTAGACAGAAATGTGTTTTGCCGATAGCAGCTGTAATTAGTGAGGCATTTTAGTGTTACAGCCTGGCCCAGGTGCAGAAAATGTTTTCTATCAACAAAATTAAGATGTGATTTTTAAAAAAATACATACAGAATGTTAACAAATGGATAGAAATCACTGGTTTTCATACTTTGCAAATCAAACTACATTAAAAGTGTGTTATCAGTGTACCAGCCAATAGGTGGAATTCCAAAAGGGTTATGAATTTGAGCCAAGGCAACTTGGAAATAAGTAGATTTGATCTGCAAAGGATCTCCTTCAGAATGATAGTTTTGAAAATAAATGTAGTTCATGCCCATGCTTCTTTCTCTCCATGGAAACATGGAAGCAGAAAATCCCTTATTTCTGTTTGTTCCTTGCTTTGATATTTTAACTAAGCAGTGGGGCAGATGCATCATCATCAGAAAATTATTATTTTGCATTTGACTTGGTTCTTTGCTAAAGCAGTTCCTCTATTATCAGTATTTTGGTTCGGTTTCAAGACAACTGTTAAGCTCTTCACTTCTGTGATCCACTATGCAGTTACATAGGTGTGTATGGCTGTTTCCAAAATAACCTGACTTCTTTGTATTTTTTTTCCTATTTCTTTTCAGAGAAACAGAAAAACAGACTACTTTAATGTAATTAGAGCAGTGCTTAAGTCTGATGATTACATGAACTAGGATAATCGTTTTTCAGACAGTAATGGGTCACCAAAAATTTCAGAATTTTCATTCATTAGGACTTTTTGAATGTTGTTTTTAATCTAAGAGTGTGAGCAGACAGGAGGCTTGAAATACAACACATTGTTCTATCAAATATGTTGAAACCATAAGACCTGTATTATGACAGATACAAACCGCAAGAACCAAGCTTCCACAAAGTACCTCCTGTATAATTATTAAATAAAAACACTTACTTATTTGGTACTCAGCTTTTAAACCCTGAATAAGAGAAGTACATATTGAGAGAGAGGTACTTAAAATGTTTCCATGGATACAGGATGATGCCAATCAGGTCCATATTTTTATCTGAAAGGGTGCCCCTGCAGAGACATACAGCTTGGTGAGTGGTTGTTTATACAAGTGAGTAAATAGGAACCTTGTTTATTTTACAAAGAGCTCCTGACCCACACTTCTTCTCATCGCTTTTTTAGAGGGAACATTTTGCTCCTTTTAAACAGCAGACTGTAGTAAAATACACACTTCTGAATTTTTTCCTTAAAGTTGTTTCAGTTTATGACATAGTTTTCTAGTAGAAAATGGAGTATCTAGGTATACTGCGACCGATCCTGTTGGTGACTCCCTTTTAACTCTGCGAGAAGACGCACTGTTGCAAATTCCCTCTTTCTATTTAAATCACCAGAAGTCACTTCCAGGAAGGAAAAAAAAAAAAAAAAAATTTAAAAAAAAAAAGGGAGGGGCAGGTATAAATGATAAATACCCTTACCTTAATCCAGTAAGGACAAGAAGACCAAGTTTTGATTGCTTCTCTCAGAGGAGTCTCCATTTACTTTAGCTCCCATTTTAAAAGTGGTTGGTTCCTAGATTCCCACTGCATAAGTGCTACGAACATGTAATTTTGACATCCAGTCTCTCAACACTGCATGCTTTCTAATTTTGGGAATGAGATTAATACCTCCTATTTGAGAGGTTTTAGTCCTCTAATATTTCTTTGGATAAAAAAGCACAATGAGTTAGTGAAAAGAAAGACAATCAACTTAACACAGTTTAATAACCTGAATCGAAATATGTGTGCGCTGTATTTCCATTAAAAAAAAAAAAAAAAAGTTTCCTTCCAGCCACAATTAACAGAACAAAACCCCGTCTTGTTCAGTGATTATTCTTGGAACACTGTAATTTTAACATCTATGTAAAGGAGGAAAGTTTTTTTGCCACGTGCAAGCAATTTCACCTTCCCTCTCCTCGAAGAAGCGATTCCTGGATAAGACGACCGATTTGATATTTTCCATTTGAACTCGCAGCATACTTGGAAAAGGGGGGACGGCAGCACTGTGTTCGCTTGCCAGCGCTGACAAAGGTCTGCTTGTCAGTGATACCTTTTACAGCTAAATTTACTCGGGAGTGACAGAAGCAGGTGTACCTTGGCCTGCCAGACACTTGTGCCCCCGCATCACGCAGCCCCACAGGTCAGCAACCAAAGGAGAAAAAGCCCCGCGCTGCAGAGCAGAGGGTGAGTGAGGCAAAGACAACCCAAACTGGGGGGTTTCTCTTCAAAGCCAGCTGGTCTGGCTTTATTCTACAGNCTGAAGAAAAAAAAAAAACTATTAAAATATGATTCTTAAGTCTCTGGAGTTGTTCTGCTCGCTGCAGCGCCGGGTGATTTGGCTCTGGGCTGGCGGCTGCGCTCGCAACGCTTTCTCCAAGAGAAAGCAGATAAGCTTTGTAGCGTGCTTCGCATTTTACTTGATACGGTGCTTGATTTTTTAACTTCTGTTGCCAAGAAAAGTTTCTTGAAAGTGGCTGGGTATTTATAGTCAGTTTCTTTCGAATTGTTTCTATGAATCTGAAAGGAAAGAACATTGGGGGTTACACTCAGCAACACCAGAAGCTAGGCAGCACTCCTTTAAAATAAATGAGTTAACCTGGTAATTTCCAAATAAATAGAAAAGAACCTGTTGTCTGTAGACTCTTCACAGCATTTGGAGCTTCAGTGGGTATTCTGGAGCCTTAGAAACTCCTTCTGAACATCAACTTAAAATTACTTCTAAATAAATAGGGGAGTGAAGTTAACAATCTTCAGAACATTTTACAAAACTCAGTAATCAAAGGATTATCACGTAAAACGTTGCTTTGCACTGTGGTGAAAAGGTAAATTACAAAACAGAGGCCACATGAGAGCACTGCTTGGCATGAAGCTTTTTAAAGATATCACAAATTTACGTGATTTTCCTTTTTTTCGAAACCACAAATTATGACCGTGTCTGTATTCTTTAATTTGCGTAAGAGCTGGGAAACTAGACAAAGGCAAAAAGAGATTTATTTTTCTACAACAATAAGATTTCAATTAATGTGAAAATGTAGGAAAATGTGACCACATGTTAAAATAAATATTTTGGAGGGAAGAAAAACATTTTTATTATGATTTCTATTTCAAGAAGTCATTCTTTTAACTTTGTTTCACAGTATTCATTACAAATTGTTGTGTTAAATTGAAAACATTTATTTAAGCAAATAAACAGACAGAAAACTTGACCATATGAATCTTTCGAGTAAACAGATTCCATATTCACAATTCACATACACTCCACGGAACACACTAATGGGAGAAAGCAATTGTATATCAATATACAGTCAGACTACTTCTGTAGTGGATATTCCCTGCACGTCAAAATAATTGATTTATCAGCAAAGGACAGCCTAAAATTAGGCTGAATAATAATACTTCAGGCCCTTTTAAACATCCCTGACCTGTGATTTTCTCCAGCCAGGCTGCTCAGTATGGGACTGGTACAGCTGACAGGGAACTCCGACCTCAACAGAGGCGGGTCAGGACTTAATCCTTGTCTTTTTTCTTAATTTTATGAGACAAGAAAAGCACAGTAGAGATTATTTTTGTTCCTGGAATGTGCTATATGGAAATAATGACAATTTTGTTTGTTGCAAGAATATCCTAATATATCCGAGAATAAAAGACCAGCAGAAGAAAACATTACTGGTCAAAGTACAAAGCAAACCTCTAAATACTGAAGGTACTTTCCTGGATGAAGTATGAAACATAAAACTAAACAAAAAAAACCCCCAAAGTAGAGCTGCCTTTAAACTGCACAATGCCTGTAAAACGTCACTGTTTCAGGCGTAACATTTGTAACGTATGGAAACCAAATCCCCTAAACAGTCGTTCAAACACTGTTAAATCCAAAGACAGTAAATAGTAATGGCAGTTCCTAGAGTTAACTAGACATTGTTCGTGCTACAGTAACCAAGAAAAACATATAGCCTTTGGTTTAGAGCCTTTAATTCTGTGTACTGTAAGTTAATCAGCATTTCAATGTATTGATTTTAAAGGCTCAGAAACAGTAATTAATGTGACAAACTCCTGGATAATTTCATGGAATTCCTATTAGGTTAGTCCACATTTCACTGCATTTGGGGAAAAGAGTGTTTTGTAAAGTAAAACTTCAGTACAGAATGGTTTACTTTTCTAGAAAAGGACTATTTAATGTTGCAAAAGGTGCAGATTACACACTAGATAATTTACACCATTGAGCTTAAATGAGTGCCCTTTATTGGGCTTTCTGTTTCTTAATTTTCTCATCATTGGACTTAAGCATATTAAGTGAAATACTAAAGTATTTCTATTATTAATGAAATATTGAGAGATTGAGAAATAGAAAAAAACTTATTTAATTCACTGAAACTTTACTACCGTTTCACTTAGAAAAAGAATCAGTCCTAAAATGCCTGGTACACTAATTTATTTCTGCACCAACTGTTCCCCACTGACTAGAGCTCTGTTGTCTGTCTAGTTGTCTGTTTTGTAAACTGGGGCAGCTTATTCTACAACTATCTTTTTATCTATTTTATTTTGAAAAGCTACAGTCTAGCTCAGCTTTCAACCACATGTTTGTCTTTTCCAATAAATCCAAGCTTTAGTGTCAGGAAGACATCTATATTAGTTATTCCAGAGTGCGTGTAAATATAAAATGGAATTCAACCACAAAGCTTTGGCAAAAATCGCAATTTAGTGACTCGACGTTGTGTTCTTCAAAAGTTAATTCAAGGCTTTTCCTACAGTGTTACATGGCATTTTCAAAGCATGTTATACCACCTCCTGCTTTCACATACACTGGTGAAAACTGAATACTTTCCACTGGAGGCAATGAAGTTGCATTTAGAAGTTAGATAAGAAGATGAACGACATGATAAAAATCAGGGGGAAAAAGCAGGGTGGATTGCCTTAATTACCGCTTCATATATGAACATTTAAAACATGTGAGTTTTCCATTTCATATTTCCACTAGAAATTTAAAGTGTGTGCATATGTATGTATACACCTGCATATATAAAGTGTTTATGTACATATGTATAAGTACGTATATATAGGCTTTAAGTTTATTCTTCCCTTGGTGCAGTAAGTAAAATCAAAGTCTAGTTCTACAGCATATATATAACTTCCTTCATGAACTTTTATTAGTTCAATTTTTTGTTCAAAATTTCGTTTGTTGTCGCATAGTCACATTGGATTTTGTTCCTTTGAAAGCAACTATCGTTATGAGGCAAGCTCTGAAAGCAACACTTAAGCTTTCAATAAAGCTAAAGGCAACACTGCATTCTATGCCTAACTCTAAAGGCATTGGATTCTAAATCAAGTTCAATAACTACAGCTTACGAAGGACAATTATCTAGATTTAAGCTAAAGTATACTAGTTTGGTGGAAACATGTAAAATAACTGCACAGAATGAATGAAACAGCAATTTTTGCTTCGTTCATAAATGTATATCTAGTTATGCTAGTTCTACGTATATACTTGAAAGTTGTGCTCACAGCATGTAGTTCATAGTTCAGTCTGATGTTAACATAGCCCTGAAACATGACAGCATCTGTCAGGGCAAAAAAATTAAAATCTGAATAGTACAATACCAAGTTGATAAGGATTAATTCAGCAAAGCAAACCTTTCTGTAACTGGGTTGTTTGGGCTTTGGGTTTTGGTTGGTTGGCTGGTTAAGGAAAAAAAAAAAAAAGAAGCTCTCCCCCAACAATTTAGATCTCTTCCTATTTTCTTTTATTGCTATACCAATAATGATACAGAAGTACACAAAATCCTACAGATTTTGGTATAGATATCTGCAGCATTGATTGTTTTTTCTTTGCTTTCTTACGCGGTGGCAGGATCCTCTCTACCCAATATAACTACGTGCAAATAAGCCTTTCTCCAGTATCAATTAATCTCCTGAGTTTGAAATTATCATAGAAGAATGCTTAGTAATAACAAATTAATATCATGTGCAATAATTAGAAAAATTAATGAAGAGTCTACTAATATTGAGAAAAATAGAAGATACTGTGAAATAATCTACTTATATATCAGGAGATAGTTCCTACGTTTGGAAAATATATGGCTGTCCAGTTAATTATGTGTCCTTGCACTAACCAACTTGATTAACGAGTCAATCCTCAACCACTACGCTTTTGGTAGCACTTCCGATTCTAGATACATACAGCCTCACTGAAATGAGATTTTGGGTTGTAACCATCCTCAGAAATATGAGGGAACTGGCTCGCACATAGGGCAAAGAAGTACTGGTTTCTTTGTTCCTGGGAGAAAATATTCTTCAGATAGTTTCAGAACTCCTGAGTTTAATCTGCAAAAAAGACGCAGAAACCTCTCACTGAATCTCACTTTAATGCAGAAATTCTTAATCTGTCTATCCTTGTTAGCATGAGAGGGCTAGAAATATTTTAGTTAGCGGATCAGTTCAAGAAATTTCAATACATATTTTATTGGAGATTAATTGGTTAATAAAAAAATAATTGAAGTTGTCTCTGTCTCTGTCCTTACTTGCCTGACAAACATAACAACCTCAATTTCAGAAACTCCCTCCATTTAGCAACCAGGTTTCTTCTCCTTTAACCGTGTCACTGTAGCTGTCTGTAAAGTCAGCGCTGAAATCAGATCTCACTGGTCGGATTGGCGCAGGCTTCTAGAACGTAACAGACCAGAAATGGGAACTTAAAACTGCCCCTATCACACAGGAGCCATGCAAAGATGCTCAGACTAGATCATACAACAGTAACTTCAGATGAAATACATCTAAACCGAAGTATATATCCAAACATGACCTCTGAGGCTTAGTTTCCTTTTAACCTCGGTAATATCAACTTTTTAAAGTGCTTCCATGGAAAGACTTATAACCAATGACATCACAGCTGGAGGCTCATGGAAGTTTTAATATAGATGAACGTAAGTGGCATAAGCACATCTAAAAGCTGACCCAGCTATTGTACAATTACATTTTATGGCCACAGAGGTTACAAGTTCTTCTTCACTTATCAACAAGAGCTGTCAACCTTCAAAAGGCCTCTCTAAAACATCTAATAAAAGTTTGATGTCAATTATTGTTTTGAAAACAGAAATATTAGTATTTCAGCAGCACTTAGAACATTTACGGAGCAATGCTTGTGTTTGGAGCTGTTCAAATGCAAAACAAAAGCCACGAATTTAGTAGTGAAGAGTTTACAAACTCTTAAAAGCAGTGCATTTTCTCTAAACGTCCAGAGAATAACCTATTACTTCATGATATCTGCATGCAAGCGTATCCGTATAAACCAGTTTGCCAACAATACCTTTATCCCCTCATTCCATGTACTAATCTATTGTTATGTTATTGTATACACAATTTATGCTGCAAATATCATACAACATACTCTGTTACAACAGGCAGAACCACTGACATTTAAAATTTACGTATCGTTTAGTCCAACTTTAGTTTCAGAAAGTGGTACACAATTTGAAATAGACACAAACTGTCAGAGAAATAGCCAAAAAGCTGGGTGCTTATCTAAAATGTATCTCAAAGCCATGTAGTACATTGGAATCCATATCAGCAACAGGAGACGAAGGTGACCAGTGTTTCTCTCACTCTTAGAGCAGGTTTGATCTGAATTTTGTTTGATTTGTGGCTAGGGGTCTATCCAAAATTAATCTCGACTTTGCTTGGCCCTCAAAATTACCACGAGTTTCATTGTCTACACAGATGCAGATGCTGATCTAATTTGTAGCAGCTGCAGAATACTTAATTAAGCCTTTTCTGGCCATCTATGGCTGTCTGCTTCTGTATCGCATCATCATGCAGTGCAAGATAGACAAACGCTTGAGTGCCACACAATTAACAAGGGGGTGCAATCATATTTTTTTGTTTTACGTTGTGTGATTTTGGCAAAATATCTGAAAATATCACAATACCTTAGTCAGGCAATTCAATTTCAGTAAACTAGAAAAAATGCACAGCCTAAAAAAAAATCCTTCCTATCACCCCCTGATCTTTTTAAAAAATGAAAGGGGATCACAGAAAGATTGTCTTTAATTAACTGGGAGCAATCGCATGGACAAATAAATGTGGTGGCAGGAAGGAGAAAGGTGGCCCTTACGCAAAATGCTAGTTCTGAAACTTAATTTCTAGGAACCTTTCTTCTTGGAGGGAATTGAGGTGAATTGTCCAAGCAGAAGCTTCTTTTGAAATGACCAGCTAACAGGGAGAAGGTTTAAACGTTCTAAAGCTGCATAAATTAACAACAGAATACAAAGTTATCTTCCTCTGCATCAACTCTAGAGGTTGTGAGAGATACTGGAAGACAGAAAATTATTTTAAAGACAGGGACTCTCAGTGCCATACTTCGCAGTTGGCAGGAACCTAGCTGATCCCTTCTGTAAATTCCAGTGCCCCCACAGCTGCTCTGATTTAGTCTCTGCTTGAACATGGGCCCTTCAGAACAAAGAGTCACCAAAGCTCAGCACATCTCCCTCCAGCGTGATCTTCTGTGTTAGCACCCGAGCTGAGTAGTACAGATACCGTATTTCTCGGTTGATGGCTGTTTAATAATCTAGGTAGACTTTAAACACAGTTGTATTAAACCACAAGATAAATTACACTCCCAACAAATGCTTTGCTTTAAAACAAACAAACAAAGAAACAAACAAACAAAAAAACTTTATGTTTCTGAGGCATGCGAAGATGCAGAATAATCAGACTGATGAACAGCAGTTCAAGAAATGACATTTTCCTCAAATACGTTCCTGTACTTAAAACCTATTAAGATGGGGAATTTATTCCAAATTTCCACTCTAAGCTCATATTTGATCTATTTTTATATTTTGCATAGGAAAAAAAGTCCGTTTTGCTTGAAATTTCACATAATTAACCTCATGTCTGAAGAAATGGGGGGCAGAATTGAAACTAGTTATTGAGCTTTTGAGTTTGTCTAAGACTAGAGTTTTGCTTGCCGATTTCTCACTGGCACTGAAGAACTTCAAAACCCTCAATACATTTCTTCCATGCAAGTCTAGACTCACATTTTTGGAGTCCCTAAATCCCAGCAGGAGAAAGGTTAGTAGGTTAAATTCTTCCTTTAGTTGCACGTCAGTAAGGTCATTAACTACAAGCATTGTCCCCCTAAAATATATATGTGTATATATAAACTATATACATTGGGTGGAACATTGTCATAGAACGATGAGGATATCTGAATATCTCACAGACACACAGTGGCTGATACAGGAACTGGAGTTACAGCATATTCAAAGATGAATTCTGAGGCAGGAATAGGATCTGGTTGCCCACTGATGTAGGGCCAAGCTTCCATTTTAGGATCTCATCTAAAACCTGTCAGAGCACATCAGATTTCAGCAGACTTCAGAGGACTTTGGATGCAGCACATGAGCTCTACAGCATCCCTGCTCCACGCCAAGCACGTGATTCAACATTTCTATGGCTGTTAACTCCTTCAGATGCAAATTCAGACTAATTTTCAAACAAATGACAATCCTTTAGTATTAGCCTATTTCTAAAAAGCACGTGTGGCAAACAAAAGGAGTGGTTATCACTAGGTCCAGATCTGATTCTAATATTATTCCGTAGTGTCATTCACAAAGTAATAGATGCTATTTTTACATTTTTAGAACAATTTTAGTAATATATAACCTTTGAAAGAAAACATATTATTGTTACCCCCTATCTCTAGTTTTAAAACTGTGTTTAAAAAAGAAACGAAACAAACATTACAGTAAAGAAAATTCTTAGATAAAAATAACCTTTGGACAACTGTTTATGAGATATTTAAAGGACAATATCAACTTGCAAACTACAGTTTCAGAAACTGCCTTTTGCAACAGTGAAACACTTTAGATTACTAGAACTGGATCAATTTAGCAAAACAAACAAACCCCCTTTTCGTTGTTGACTTAGTGCATTTGGCAGCCTTTTTCCTCCCTACAATCAGCCTCTTCCCTGCAAAGGCCCTTGAAAATATCATCAAGGGAGCACGAAAAAATCTCAATTTTTCAAAAAAGTGGGGCGTTGGAAAAACAACTTTCTAAAAGCCTGGAAAGTAACAGATAATGCCCCAGATTAGCCTCTGTCCAAGCTCTCCACTGAAACCAGAAACAGAATTCATGCTATCTTCCCAGATGCCGCTGCACCCCCTCCTGCCAAGGCCACCAGGACATTCACACGTGGCCAGACAACGAACGTCCTCCCACCACCCCCATCCCAGCATCAGCCACCTGATGGTTTTTACCTCCACCAGCCTCATTCCTGTCCGGTGCCACATGTCCCCACAGCGCAGCCCTCCCCGCAGACCTCTGCACCCCCATCACTCGCCCCTGCTGTGCCAGGACCCAGCCTGGCCCTGGAGAAGGCTCTGTGGAGACCTTCTTGTGGCCTTTCCATACTTAAAAAGTGGCTGATAAAAAAACATGGGGACAGACTTTTTAGCAGGGCCTGTTGCGATAGGACAAGGGGTGATGGTTTTAAACTAAAAGCGAGGAGACTCGGGCTGGACGTGGGGAGAAATTTTTTGCACTGAGGGTGGTGAGAGCCTGTCCCAGGTTGGCCAGAGAGGTGCTGGATGCCCCATCTCTGGAGACATCCCAGGCCAGACTGGACGGGGCTCTGAGCAACCTGAGCTGGTGAAGATGTCCCTGCTCATGGCAGGGGTGGCCTGGATGAGCTTTGAAGGTCCCTTCCAACCCGAACTATTCTGTGATTTTATGACCCAAACACCAAGGCCTTCACAGACTGTCCTTCAGCCTCCCAAGCCACTAACGCTCATTTGGCAGGAAGATGTGCCAGGGGAAGGTCAGGCTGGACATTCAGAAAAGGTTCTTCACCCAGAGGGTGCTGGTCACTGAACAGGGAGGTGTCGCGGCTCCAAGCCTGACAGTGTTCAAGAAGAGACTGGACAACATCCTCAGACACATGGTGTGAACTGGGGGGTTTTCCTGTGCAGGGACAGGAGTTGGACTCCATGATCCTTGTGGGTCCCTTCCAACTCAGGACATTCTACAATTCTATCATTCTACCACAAAGACTATGGAAGGTTTCAGAAGGTTCAGCACCACGGTGAAACGCAGGGCCAGGCTGCCCAGGACTCGTTCATTCTTTGCCCGGTTCTCTCCACGCTGCTGCAATTCCCGCCTGGTTCAAACAGGGGGGATTTCTCTGCTCCTCTCCAACCACAGCAGGACAGCTACCACTTCCCCCTGTCCTCGGGACCACCCGGTCTTGCTTACACCTCTTCCCCCACAAACTGCCCCTCAGCACCTTCCCATGGAAACAGTGCCGCCCCTGCCCCCCGCACCCAGCGGGACACCCAGCCCCTAGACATAAATAAGTGAATAAATGAATAAAAGCCCAGGGTAACATGTGTCTGGGGTGCAGAGAGTGGGGCGGTCACCCCTCCAGAGCCAGGGTCACCCCCTTGCCACAGGTGCACAGAAAAACAGGATTTCGGGTCAAAAAAGGGTCTCCTGGAGTTATTTTGTGATACCCAAAGAGATGCGTCCCTGGGTGCTGGCACAGGGTACAGCTGTCCTTAAAAGAAGAAATCGTGGCAAGCTTTAACATTTTACCATTTTGCTTTTAAACTGTCATTTGTTAAACAACGAGACGGCTGTTTTTCCAAAAGGCATGCAAATAGTTTTCTAAGCACCAGTTGGAGGATGAGTACAGTCCAAGATCAATAGTTTTGTTATTTTATTGGTGGTGTAGCATCCCTAAGGTAGGATTCAGATGGAGTTTATTACAGCTTCTGAAAACGTCAAGTTGCTTACAAGTGATATTCGTTTTAGGCCTAAGTGCACATCAGTAAAGACTCGTATTCTTTTTATAGAAATTGTTTCATAAATCTCTTTAAATATATTTAAGTACTATGGGTTTGCGTTTTAATAATACACTACTTTTGTGCTTTTAAACATCTAAGGTGCCGAACAAGAATTGTAAACTGTGAAGTAACTACTATGGGAAAGATTAAGTAAAGCATTGGAGGCGGATGATTTTGACAATAAAGAGAGTGTATGTGGTGAGTGTTTAATATTTATTGCATTTAATATTACAAAGTACTATTTATTGTTTTCAGATTTAATGTTAAAAGCAAGGCCTGGAGAGCAAGCTCTGCTGTATTGTGTGCTTACAGGTACACGTTTGACAAAAGCTTTCTGTAATCATTGCTTGATGTGTATAACACCATTTTAGTAATGGCATGCCATTTTATTTAAAGTTCATGTGTCAGCTGTGCCTACCTTGCAAATATTTTTTTTTGCAATTAAACGATTTTGCAAAGAATCATGTACATTTAAGCTCTTTGCAGTGGTATACAAAGCATTTAAATTGTGCTCCCAGAATATATATCCTTTTATCTTTGAAATTATCTGAGTTTACATCTTTTGTTCATTATAAAAGCATATGGATTGGGGGAATATTCTGAATGAATGAAGAACAAAATACAGTACTGTTGAATAATCTTGTGGGGTAGATTAATCTATAGCCTCGATTTCTCTCAGGGTGGGTTGCTGTGGCAACCGCCCCAGCTCACTTTAAAATAATTTTGTAAAGCTCACTTCAAGCGCTGTACCCAGCGTGGGCCAAGTTTAAAAGCAGCCAGACATGGGAAGAAGTGTTACACTGTGTTGCTCTTACAAGATAGGGAGGTGGTGGAAGAGAGCGAGGCGTGGAGTGGAGTGGGGTTGAGCAGAACTTTAAACAGAAAATAGAAACAAAGCCACCCCAGGGTTAAGATGCAAAGGAGGTGGATCATTTCATAGTAACCTTACTGCTTTTCAGTTTAAACACCACTAAAAGAAGTAAGCTGGCAATCTTGTTTCTCCTAAGGGAAAGATATGTTCTGCATCCACAAAAGAACAAAAACGGACTTTGATAATCATCTTCAAAGGAATGTTACCTTCAGATAATTACATTTGCAAGGGAGAGAGAGACTTGGATACATACTTCACTCTTTGATAAAACTTTGGAGATCTGATTTTATAATTTATTACACTTTGAGTGATGTTTGATTGTTTAAAACATTGCCGGCCCCAGGTGGTGGATTAAGGAAAAAAAAAAAAAAAAATTGTCAGCAGACCTACACATGATCTGTGACCAGCAAAAAGGAGCCGATTTGAGACTCATGCCAGAAATTTGAAAAGGATGCATTTGTGGAGCATCAGTACAAGTACAGACACCAGAACAAAGGTTTTTCACTGTTTGAAATTATTCCAGACTTTAAAATTAAATGCAGCAAAAGAGAGGAAAAAAATCCTAAACACTTCAAAAGATACTGCAGAAATTCATGCCTTATCTAACCCTGAGATGAGTGGGAATGCCTGATTCCTCCCTTTATATCTGTTTGTCCATCTAGCATCTGAACTGTTTCAAAAATTGAGGTGTCCTTTACACAGATTTGATGAATTGTATTCATGACAAAAACTTGGCATGGTTTTAAGCTACTCCAGTTTGTGAAGGTCACAACTATTTAAAGATTAGGCCACAAGTGCCCACACGGAGGTGTAGTAGATGTGCTAAGCTGCTGTATACTTCTATTTTCTGAAATACTTGCCTACTCTAATAATTGCTTTCAAGATATGACAGTGCTCATATTCTGTCTCGCCAGTTGAAGGGCTGTGTTACCAACTAGCCAGAACCTGAAAACTTGCATATCCTGCACAAAATAAAGCAGATGACAATCATTTTCAATTAGAGCACAAGAGTGTGAAGTCTTAACACAGGTTTCTGGTTTTGCCACTAAGAGATGTTAGCAGATATTTGGGGTGCCATGCTGGGAGACCAAAATTGCCTGCAGAAGAGGCATACGAAGGGTACAACCCATGTCACTGTTCCATATTCTTTCCTGCTGCACTTCATGCCAAAGCTGAGGCTGAGTATTTCTTCCCCAATATTATTCGGGCTCCTCTGCCGAGCATTATGTGCCTCTCACCACCATGTACAGTGTGCTTGGCTCGTGTCTGGCTGCCTGATGGCTTTAGGTGCATCATTATTACTATTGTTGTTGCGGGTGCATTTATAGCACGTAACTGTCTGTCCATTGGGAGTTGTCCACTCTGCATCTAAATCTCACCCAAACAGAGCAGGGAGCGACGAGAGCCAAAGTCACAAGGGGTGTTCTCTAGGGATGTGTGTTAAGAGCAATTGCAGGGTGCTTGTTAGAGCTGCCTGAGCTTCATTTTGCTCTGACTGTGCTTTGAACATCCATGCTTTAAGAAGTACAGTCGAAGTAAAAAGGCATTTATTCACTGTCAAATACAGAACTTCAGAAGTAGGTCAGTGGCCCAATGAGATGCTTATAGGAGAAAAGACTGCAAGACCAAGGACTTGTATTAAAATAAACCAAATACGTATTTATCACTGTTTTTTGAATTCAGTTATTTGGTTTTATCATGCGTGCTGTTCCTATTTCCACTGCCTTAATCTATCACAAAAATAATGGTCTGTGCCCGTATAAACTCTCCTGCTGCTCTCGAAGGATGGTAAAAGTTGGCTATCTACATAGAAATTAAGTATCTGCAAAGTCGCAGCTCTACTCACAAATTATTGCGTGTGGATTCAAACTCCCATACAGTAAAGTCCTTTCAGTCCGGCTCTAAACGCAAATGAACCTATTAAAAAAAAAAANAAAAAAAAAAAAAAAAAAAAAGAGTCCTGTCCATTTCAGACAGTCTGCTGGTAATGCTGCGTTTCTGTGGGTAAATCTGACAAGAGACAATCTCCAGCAGCCGGCGTGACCGGGACCCATGCATGCGAGGGGGCCAGGGCGGTTGATCTGCCCAGCGTTCCTCTCTGGGGAAAGGTGGGGTTTTTTGCCCCAAACTCCGCCGTCGGGATGGCTCCCGCCGAGCCAGCCGCGGCGAGGTACGAACCCTGATAGAGTTTGGGAAGTTGGGCAGCTTGGCAGACGGGAGGGCTCGGGAGAAGGCGCCCGGCAGGGGTGCGAGGGGAGCCTCACGGAGGGGGTGGGAATGCCGAGGGGCCCCGGCCAGCGGTGACAGCGACGGTGGCCGCGGGTCCGCTGTCTCCAATCCCGCCCTCCCCTCCCGCGGTGCTGGCCCGAAGCCGCCCCGGGAGGTGCGGGCGAGCGGAGCGGTGTCTGCCCCAAGGGTGGGCGCGGGTGTGGCGGGGCTGCAACACTTTGGGGACGTTCCCCAGCCTCGCATTTCCCCGCACGCCGGCTCCGTCCCTCCGTTGCCGGGGGGAGCGGACGACCGTGCCCGGGCTGAGCGGCCGCAGGGGCGGCGAGGAGCCGCGGAGCCGGGGCTGCGCGTTCCTGCCAGCCCCCTCGCAGCGATCCTGATCCTCCTCGGGCTGCTGAACCTCGCCGGGAATTGGGGGTAAAAGAAA
>VWYH01009572.1:0-40363 GCA_013399365.1 Pampusana beccarii | reverse complement strand
GAAAAAAAAAAAAGGGAAAAGAAAAAAGCCAACGCACCGGCTCGCCGTGTTGTCTTCGCTCGGGGATAATAAAGGATTGTCATTAGGTTCGCGTGTGGCAGATGCCATTACCCCCACCGCAAAACTAAAATTAGCAAAATGTCAGGAATGGAAAGATTGATTCGCCCAAGATGCAATTATCATTTAAAAAGTGCTTGATTGAGGTGCTGATGTTCAGTGATTTATTCTGCATACCATATACATAATTAAAGTAGTGTAGTGGAGTAATTTATCAATCTAGTTTAGACTAGAGGGGCAAGGAAGGGAGCTGCTGCCGCTGCTGCTGCTCTATGTTTGTTTTATTAAAACGCTTTCGGGATCTGATCCCGCCCCCTTTTTGCAAGAGTGAAACTGATTATTTCTCCAGCTCGGGAGGAGAGAGTCATTCGTTTGGGATTGTGGGAGAGAGAGAGAGAGAGAAAGAAACAGAGACACGGAGAAGGAGAAGAAAAGGGAGGAAGAGGGGAGCGAAGCGCAGAAGGACACCTCATCAGGCGCGTAGTCCGAACCCCTTCCTCGCCTCCCCCTTCCCCTCCGCGATGTTACAAAGCCTGTGAGCTGCTCGCCTTTTTCCCATTCGCCTGCTGTCACTTCCTTCCTGGACGCTTTCAGGACGAGTCCGGTTACTTTTAATCCGACCAGCAGCTCAGCCACTTTCTCCTCCTCCTCCTGCCTGCACACACACACACACCCCAGACATCTTCTGGCTGCTTATTGGATTGACTTTGAAGGTTGTGTGTGTGATTCAAGGAGGCTGCATGTTGAACCAGGTGGTGAATATTTAAGGCTGGAAGAAGTAAAGGGATTTTTGCTTTTTCCTGTGAAAGGAAAATATCTCAAGGACTAGTCTGATCATCCAAACAGCTAAATGTTTATAATGTAAGTACATGTGAAATTCAGCATCGAAGTAAATTAGAGTGGGCACGGTACAAAAGCCCTATGTGCATTTGCTGTTGCATTTGGAGAATGTATCAGTCATTGTGTGTATACTAGGATTGAGATTGCTTGCAGACTTTTTAAGTGTATGATTGCACTGTCAATTGCTTAAAAGTAACTTTTTAGACAATTAACAGAGTTAAACCACTGTCTAGTAAATTATTGCTGACTTGTCTCCATCAGTGTCATAAGTGTTTAAACTTTGATGAAGTTAGTTTACGTCATTTGTGTGCTTGATCCTGTGAAGTGTTCGAAGCTCATTTGATTTGAATAGTTCACCTAATGCTATGACCTTGTAGTGCTTGCACCCTGATTTATCAGACTAAGGAAACAATCCATTTTGAGTGAAATGCTCTTAAACTGCACTGAACCATAGGCTTTTCAGTTCTGGAGTTTAGGTAATGCATGCTCACAAGTGTTTAACTTTGTGCATCTTTCACTTGAATACTTGTATTTGAGATGGAAAGACCCTGGCATTGATGTGGGAATTGAAGTCATAGGCTGTAAACCTCTTTTGGAATACCATGCTTTGGTCTTTACATAGGACTTTGAGTAATCTTTATGTTTTTTAACACAAGTGAGGAGAGCTAATCAGCCTTGCAAAACTGTCTGGTTTAGTTGCAGTACAGTTGCTTACAGGCTAAGATAAAGTTCAATGTAAGTTAGAGACTTATAAGACTATTGGTCCATTATGTAACTGTAATACTTAGAGTTTCCCATAAAACTTAGTGTGACCTTCTGTCAGCCTGAAAAACAAAACAAGTACAAAGACAAACTAATAGTTCCTCAAAGAAACAAACAAACAAAAAAGCAGCACAATGCAACCCAAAACCTAATGAATCACTGTCGGAACCTAAGCATTGTCTTTTAGAGAAGAATTCTATTTTCTTTATCATATATAATAACTATTATTAGGAAATACCTGTATTCTGAAATTAAATACTGTAATGTACAACTTAAGACTAAAGACTTAAGAGAACTAAGCAGAGAAAGGCATTTTGCCAGTATTTTACTGGCGATAAGAAAAGAATTGTCTTGACACAAAATGCGTTTTCCTAGCACATATCTGATGATCAGCTTAATGGCAAATGTCCTAGTTTTGTATCTTCACTTTAAAAGAACTACAAGATGGATGATAAACCAATTTTATTAGATACAAATGTGACTAGATTTCATTTATTGGCACTATCCCGGGTATTGTGGTTGAGGAGTAGAGATGTTTATGTGGAGTATAATAACTCTAATCCCTAAAGGCTTGGCAGGGTACGGAAATAAAACCACCTGTGAACCAGTTCTAACCTCTGTGTTACATACATACTGATTTCCAGTTCAAACGCTCAGGCAAATGGCCACTTTGGGGATTTGTTATTTTGTAAACTGCTTTTTTGTTACATGATTTTAGGCACCTAAGGTCAAGCCAGAAAACCTGCCAGACTTTCTTACTTTATGAGTTTTTAAACATCTATTATATTATTCTTTCTCTATTAATGAATATGTAATTCATATCGAGTCTAATTCTGAACTCTGCTCACACTTAAGTCTCTTTGGAAGTAATGGAAAAATTATTTGAAGAAGAACTTAAGGGAATGGCCCTTAATCCAGAGTGTCTGGATCCACATCCATTTATTTCAAAAATTTGCTGTTTATGTGTATTTTTACTAATATGCCCAACATAGTTAGTGTGAGAAAATAGTTCTGGGACCTGAACATGAGAAAACTGGTCCCACGGAGAATGCTGAGAGTGCCTGTAGGAAAACGCACAAGTCACAGGAATACTGATTCACAGGATCAGGCCCCAAAGAGACCTGAACCTCCTGCCTGTCCCACAGCTCTCTTAGGACAGACACATAAATAATGACAGTTTGAATGTCCTATAAATGAATCCAGGAATCAGATACGTCTGTATCCTCTTAAGATTACTTGATCAAGAAAAAAGGAAATTTAGGCTTAAGAGCCTTATAGAAATTGGTACTAAATGATGAACATTGTCTGAGATTAAGTCTTTTAGATCTATGTTTCTGAGCTGATAGTTTTGGAGTGTCATTAAGAAGAGTCATACAAATACTTTCTTACTGTGAATTATCTTTCGATACAGGATAAGAAAATTTTTCTAATTTTTTTTTTTTAATAAACACTCTTAATTTGTATACCTACAGCATGTACATTCAAAACCAAAGAGACGCCTCTGTGAAGTAGTTCTGCTTTTTAAAACATCTGAAATACTACAGACAAAGAGAAATTAAGTGTTCTGAAGCTTTCTCCAAAAGTTTACCCCTGAAAGATTTTGATAGCTCACTATTTAGTAGATAAATATAGCTACACAGAAACTTAAAAACTGAGCAGGAATTGCAAATAGAATACCTCTGCCAACTTCATTTATTTTCATTTTACTTTTCTCTGTAACAGGTTAATTTATTGTTCACCAGAATAGTTCATTTCATCTTCAGAGAGTTAAGAATGTTTCTACAACTCATTGAGCAAGAAGTCATTAACTGTTATTAGGTGCTTGAAAGAATAAGCATTTGGTTTTTGATATGTACACTCCATTTTTACCTGTTGGACAACATTATTTTAAATTAGATGATAATTTATCCAAAAATCAAGTAAGGTGTAGCGGTATTCTTTTGAAAACACTGATTATGAAGATGAACATAATAAAGGTACTATATAATTTCAAGGAGTTTCCAGTCTCTGCTTCAGCATTTTGAAGTATAACCAAAGCAGTTATATTTGTGATGTAGTTTTAGATTTTTTAAATTTTACTGTATGCTATCAGCAGAGAGATTTTGCTACATCCTCATTTAGGCTTTATAGCAACTTAGGTATAAAATACAAAAAAAAAAAATACATTTAATTCTGAACAGCTAGAAAACTTCAGGCTTAAAAGTAGGGTTAGTATTCCAGTATTTGAAAAGGATGAAAATAGAGTTTTGGATCTTGTTTCAGAAACAATATAGGCTTAGAAGAACTCTGGTTAGCAAACACACCTGATGGTGCAAGTGAAAAATTGAAAAAAAATCTTTTTATTTTGATTTTCTGTTTTTAAAAGGAATTATTTGGGTCCTCTGACCAGCTATAAGGTAATTTTCTCAGAACTGATGGTCAACGCTGCATGTGGACAGGTGATTAAAAGCTGGTGTCTTCAGTCCCCCACTTTAATCTCACTGTCTCATTGACTGCAGTGCAGTAGAGCTTGTCTATTCACTCGGATCTGTCATCTTTAGGAAATCAGACCAGCTTATAAAGGCGATTCACAAAACCAACAGTGACAACAAAGTCTTATGTGCCTTACAAAAGAAGGATTAGGCAGTTCACATGTCATTTTGATTGGGCAGAGATAAAAGCTGATTGCTGCAGCACGGCAAGGCACACTTCAATTTCAATTGATTATTTTATAGGACAACTATAACTATGTTGCTTAGTCATTGTTAAACACAATTTGAAGGAAGGAAAACTCAATTTTGACATTACTGGTTTCGTACGGCTTTATAGTAGAAGATAGAGCCACTTGTAGCCTTGTTATACACATTTAAGAAACACTGTTTAATTCAGCACTTTTGGGACATTTATTTAAAATATAGTAGATAATTCTCCTGGGATTTTTTATAACACTTTTTTGCTTAGATGATATCCTGTGATACCAATTAGAAGTTCTTAAAAGTGCCTAGGACTATATGAAATTCACTGCAATTACCCTATTAAGAGCTTATGTGCAGAGGAGAGCACATAAAACACGTCAGGGCTTTGCAGATTTATCAAAAAGGACAATATTGACGAACAAGCCAGTCATCTTAGTTTATTCTATTATTTTTAAAAATGTAATGTGATGTAAAACTATACGTTGCATATGCGAACAAAGTGGTCCAGTTTGAAAATAGTTAGGAAATAAAATATTATCTCTATATTATTAAATATGTCATTTATCAAGGAGAATAGAAACTTTCAGCTATTTGCATAATTTAGTTATAATATACAGTCTTTAACATTTGGAAGTATAAAACTTCCACGCTGATAACTTCTGTGCTAATTTCTTATAGTTTTTCAGAAGAACTCTTTTTTTTACCCAACTGATGCCTCCTAGTGTTTCACATAATAAAACACTAATGAGTCAACCATAAATGTAAACATTGTTTTTTTCATTGTCTTCATCTTATGTGATGCATAAAATTAATATTTATGTCTTTAATTTTGTGTGTGTTATTATAATCAGACAGGAAGCCCCTGTAAACTCAGATGTTTCGTCTTAATGGACACTAAAAGCACATTTTGATTTTCTTTCATTCTGGCTTTGCCTAGCTGTATTTTGAAAAGTTTAATTTATATGTAAAGTACATTATGCTTTTTTTCCTCTTGTTTCCTATGTGCATTACACTATCTTCTCGACAATGTCTTATGAGGCTCTAATGGCAATTTTTAAAAAATTCAGTAGGACAATATTTTGAAAAGTAAGCCCTTAGAAACAGGCAATAAATGCAGTTACAGAAAGGCTGGAAATATCCTGAGGAACCTCACAGCCAAGTAAGATGAAAAAGACTAGTCTGAGACAAGCTCACTCATTACAGTCCTTAAAGAATATTAAGTTATCACATTTTGTAGTTGTTCCTGGTTATCTTGCTGCTGAATAAGCAAGAAAACTGTATTAGGACAGTCTTCAAACGTGCAAAATGTGCACCTTACCCTTTTGATTGTGGATGTGGACAATCAATAGTTTCGAAAACGAATTTGTGTATATAAAATATTGAAACAGGGCTTGGAGTGGTAAAGACTGAAATACAATGTCCTCTTCTTACAAGATCAGTCTGGCCATGTAAGTCTTGAATACCTGAAAAAACATTCATTTATATTAAAATTATATCATAGAGCGGTAGATTTTTTTTTTTTTGATGTGGAGTTGTAATTTTCAAAAAGTTACCTAGCATGAGTGTGACAAAACACAACTTATGGGCCCCAGCTGTATATTTGAACTGTCAGGAACAGTCTTCTAATGATAAAGAAGCAGCCAAGGCTGAGTGCACTTTTGCACATTTTAATGTCACAGAGTTTTATGTAAAGTATGAGATCAATTTAACGATGACATTGGAAAAATAGCCTGTTATTCTTAGACTTTAAAGAAAAGCAATGGAATTCCTAGATACTTGTTCTAATAAGGAAGTTTTAAAGAGAAATAAAAGGATTTTGCAATTAAAAATCATAAGTTTATCAGTTAATGTAGGTGATAAAAATCTGTGTCTTCTTCTCAATGCACATATGGTAAATTTAGGTGTCTGCTTACCGTTAAAATGATTGTTTCCCACAGAATACAGAGAGTTAAATCTCAATCATGGAACGTAGCATTTGGTTTTAGCATATATAAAAACGCAGTTTTTAGGATTGTGTTCTACTATCAGCCCTCTTAGTATTATGTTTTCCTCCTGTGAGTTTTAAACTGCAAAGAGACCTTTCTGAGATCTGCTATTTATTTCAGCCACTAAACCTCAGATAGTATCCTAGCCTTTAAACTTCCTTGCATCGTGAAAGTGTTTCAAAGTACGTAAATGGCACCTGTTATTCAGCCAGGAAAACTAGCATGCAAAAGCGATAGAATTTTCTCATGTAGTTACATTGCTTCTCACTTTGCAAAGAGAAAATTAATTTGAAAGAGAAATAGAGGGAAGCATAGAGAAAAAGAATTTTTAAGGCGATTCAAGTGTGAGACTATTATTTTGAAATACAGCTAAACAGAACTGCACTAGGCTTTTTTTTTCTCCTTTTTTTTTAACGTATAAATACATTTAGATTGCAGAAATAGCAAATCCTAGAAGCACATTATTTGACTTATTTGACCTTTTCAGGTCTGGATAAATAATTTGACATTTTTAGGTCTGGACAAACTACTTGAGAGTCATTTATTTTAGCATTGTATGGAACAAACACTCATGCAAGATGGATTCAGTAGTCACATCAGTGAAGTCTGTGGCCTGGGCCCCTTTCATCGTCCCCTGAACAGGTGACTTCGCAGTCACCTGCTTCAGCAGAGCTGATGTTCTTATCTCCACCTGGTGCCACCTTCCCTGACATTGCAGTGCTCCAGGAGCTCAAGCGGAGAGCGGTCCAGAGATCCCTGCCAGTACAGCCCGTCCTGGGAAGCCGATATCTGCTGTCTTCATTTAAGTTGGCCATAAGGCAGCCCACAGATTAGGGACAGAACGGAACAGATGGCATAAAGCTCCTCTGCCTTCCTTTTCCCAGGTTGTAAACCACTGCTGATATGAAACTTAAAATCCAGCCTAACCAGTCTTCTCTGACTCTTACTTCTCCAGCTGTTTAATTGATTAAGTGAAGTTCATCACAAAAATTATTACTAACCAAATGGCAGTGCAGGAATTCACCTCAAACATTACTGTCTTTTATCTCTCATCCTGTAAACACAAGATGTACAGTTAGGTAAACTGAATTAGAAATAACGTTATTTATGTTTGCATTTATAGATACATGATACATGCCATTTGTGGAGCCCATGCTCAGTTAAATTTCACTATTTACTTTCAAGCAGTCAATCAATAGCCGTTAGCAAAGTATGTACAAAGGACAAGGAGGAAGGATTGTGAAATTGTTTATAAAACATATCTGCAAAAGTAAATATAACGCAGAACATTGTCCACGTGAAACACTACTTCTAGTAATATAAATAAAAAGTAGCATAGTAGCATGTGCTATTTATTTGTTTTCTAAGAAATTTGTCCCCCTACTGACAAATTTATTGTGATATGACATTACATTCCACATAATGGTGCATTGTTTTAATCCAAATAATTTCCTTATTGTTGGATTATTACAGAAATTAAAATGTTCCAGAACATATCCACCAGTGTAAGAAGCCAGACCGTGGCAATTTTCACTTAAAAATTCCATAACAGACTTCTCAGTGCAGATTGTTTTAAATCGTTTCGTTGAGGTTGGTTGGGAAAGCTGTCCCTAGAACAGGGAGAAGTCGTAGAGAAATGACAGGACACTGAGATTCTGTCACCATCTCATCCCCTTCAAATGCGTTTTGGCTTTGGACACATGCTGCCCGGAGCTGCCCGTGTGGTTGCTGTAACCCTCAGGAATGCCTGGACAGTTCATGAAGGAAATTAATACAGTTTGAGGATATTCCATGAAACCAGCAGGAGACAGTATATTCTCTACGCTTATCCTCAGGCCTGCTTTATCTCTGTCTATCTGTGTCCTGAGTGTTGCTTCTGCCCATACCGAATGTAAGAAGTGGGAGAAACAGGGGAAAAAACAAACAAACACAACAAACAAACAAACAAAAAAAAACACCAACCAAAAAAAACGTGGCTGCAGACTGGCGAGATGGTAAGCAAATGGAGGAGAGGGGACAAGACGTGGTAGTTGAACTCAAAACCTTAATCTTGCAGGTTTTTTCAAAGAAAATTCCTGTTGAAGTGTTTAGAGTTCATCTTGCTGTGAATGATCCCTAATCATCGCAGATGTAGGGCAGTGGTCTTAACAAATTAATAATAATGATTGTTTAAATGTGTTCTATACCCACAAGGAACTGATATTTTAAGCAGTATTTGATGAGAACCTATTATGCACACAGAATCCTGGAGAAGTGGTCAGTTTTTCCTTTATCTTGCTTCTATGTGTAAAATGCAGAGAAATAATTGATATAGCCACAGAATGTGAAAAAAATCCAGCTTAGTACCCCACCGCAATATATGAAATAAGTGTGAAACTGCACACTTACCAAACTTCGGCGCGACACATTTTTTATGTTAGAATACTGAGCCAGGGAATGCATCCTTACAATGGCATACAAAATGTACAGCTTCATCCAAAACACACATACATAAAATTTAGAAATCAGAAATATGACCGTAAATGTTCAAAAAAGCCTATGGATTCATACGGTCATTTAAAACCAAATAGGATGAAGAAAAATTTATTTAATGTTCTTGGGAGCATACATTAAAAAAAAATATATATAACCCATGCTTATTGGATTACTATTGATCTTAGGTATGTGACCTGTTCTTACCAGTTGGAAATAATTTAAAGTTACATTTAAAAATATGTATTAATTTAAAAATAATAGTCCATCTTTTTCTTGAAAGGAAACATGATGGAATGATTGACAAGCTACCTAATTAAACCAGAACTGCCCATAATTACATGTACAGAAATGGAGAATGCATACCTATATCCTTGGTAGGTAGAAATCTGCATATCTTCACTGGGATAACAATGGGTGCTTCAGTTTTATTGTTGATGCTGCATTAAAACCATTATGTGTAGCACAGAAACAGAAGACTATTCTTCTACATTTCCTATAATATTCTTGGCATACAAGTTGAAAACTGGACTAATATTTTTTGTGTTTTTTCCAAAACTTGATCTTGACAAAGCAAAATGAGAATCTGTCTTCGGTACAAGTTCCAGTGCTTGAATCGCCTTCCAGAACATTCCATTTAGTTCAGTTATGGTTCCAGCAGATATTGTCACAAGCTCAGTATTACATTCTGTGGTGATTAGCAGAACAGTCATCTTGAAGGAATCCTTAGTGAGTCCTGTCTTTTCTGGAATTTCATGTTTTTAAAAAACGTACGAGGGATAAGATATGGCGGTAAGAGGCATAATGCGAATCCTTATGACAGATACAAGGAAAGCAATAGAATAAGTGGTATTTTTATATGGTGTTTTAATGCTATTAGGATTTTTTTTCCCCTGCCTCTGTAGAAAACCCTTATTTGGGAGCACAAGGACTTCTTAATGGAGGCAGAGTGTGTTCTATATTGAACTTTTTTTTTTTTTTTCTTTTTTTGTCACTTAATAAAAATATGAAGCAATATCTGATGCACCAAAGAGGCATGACACAAAAGAAAGATATTCTGGTCTGTTTTGAAGAGCAGTACTTGTCATGTATCTGTACAAGTGGTGATTTTCTGGTGCTGCCTTCTGTTACAAGTTGCTAAATTTCATCTGTAAAGCAGTAGCACTATGTTCTACCACAGTTTTCTGTATAAGATTAAAGGCAAACCTGTTGTGAGACCATCGCTACTTTGACTATCCCAAACAGGACATGGAATTGCACTTCTGCTTTCTGATGAAAAGTAATTTTGAGGATGGTCAGAAAGAAAGTACTTGTTCTTTCACTCTCCTGTTTTCCTGATGGGATTGAAAAGAGGAAGCTGTTCCACTAATGGATCAGAAGATTGCTCTGTGAATTAAACATCACCCTAAAAGTACAGCTTCCATGTTTGATAGATACAAGTTCAAAATACAATGTAGATATAGCAAAAAGGCCTCTTTAAAATCACAACAAATCTATAGATGCATAGTACTGTGAGATTCCCCTGCTGATACTTGCAAAAAGAAAGAATCATCAGCATTCTTTTTTCAAACGTTGGTCTAAATGCTAATCTTAAATGCAGAACAGTTAAATAAATGCCCACCATCATGTCTCAGTTCTCCAAGGGCAAAATGTGAATGAAAATCGCCGACTTTACTGAGGTGCTGTAAAAGCTAAAATCTATTCAGCATGCCAGGATGTATCCAGGTAATTAGAAAGGACTTAGGGCAATACAAAAGGGGAGAATTCAGGTTTTACTTTGCTGTGTCCTGTTGTCTGCTGGAATCCACATCCCCAGACTAAGTCTATGCATTCCTTGTAAGCACTGGTTTGACTTTTATGGCAGAAATTGAGGATCTGAGAAACCTGATTTGAAATACTTCCTAACCTTAATTCAGACCAGTTCACAGAAAAGGCAATGATCTCTTTCTGGAAAGGTCCTTAATCAGTTGGCTCTAGAATATTCTGGGACAAAGCTACTCTCACTTTCCAAATGTAAGGCCATCCCATTTTTGTACAGATAATTAATATTCATCAAATGAAGGACCATGATTGAGTCATGTTTCGCTGGAATGCCATAGTTCCTCAGCTATTGAGTTGGTATCTTCTGCTCTTTTATCTCTCTTACTCAAAAAATAAAAGCCTTTCTGTGTTTCTCATCTGTACTATACCTTAAAACAAGTTTAAACAGATAGTTCCATGCCATCTTTCCTATGGCACTTTATGACAAGTTTAATTTTACTTTATAAAATACAATGTATAAGCAGAAAGAGCCTTCTGTTTTTTCTTTAGGAGTGTATTCATCAGAATGCATGGAACTAGATCTTTTATAAATACCTCTATGTCAGTCTTCCATAATTTTTAGTGGTCTCATTCTTTCAGGTGAGCTTGCTTCTTGAACTGAAAGTAACCATGCCTAGCAAAGCTCTGAAATGTAGGATAGGAGCTAGAAACATGAGGAGGTGTTTGAATACCAAGACAACGAGCATGCTGCAACTGACTAACAGATTGATTATAGGTTGACTGAGTAGGGAAGTGCAGCTTCGGGGTGTGATATATCGCCCAGGCTACGTAAGAGTTTTTAATAAACCTTTATGAAAACAAATAGTTCAAAAATAGCCGTTATATGTGCGTGTTCTCAGTCATCTTCAGCAGAGCTTGGGTGGTCCTTTAGGAAAGACCTTGTGGCTTAGCAAGCATGCCTCTTCGCCCAGTTTCTTGTAAAGTTAATGTGCCTGTTGAATATGTGGGTGTGAATCCAAACCTGACTTCCTGACCACATTATTATGCTTGAATTAATGAAGAAGAATAACAGCTCTGGTTAAAAAGTTGTGCCGATATGCAATCTTGACTAGTATTTATCCAAGAGCTTGAGACAGCTTGTAAGTTGTAAAAATGTGCTGCTTTTTTCTTTTCTTTCAACTATAATCGGGAAATTCCAATTTCACAAATACAAAGAGAGCTTACATCCACAGATATTAATATGTTTATTTAACAGTATTTCAGATGTAACTGAATATATGAAAGTGTGCCCTTTGCTCGTGTATTCCAGCAAAACTCCACTGACTTGATGACCTACTAAAAACTGCTTTATATACAAAATTCTCATTCATGCTGTTAATTAACATCCACCTCTTTTTCTCAGCTCCGCTCTGACTCTTTTTCCAGACTCATTAGAAACAAAGTTACTATTTGAATAGAGCATTTCAAAATACGATCTCCTTATCTTCTCTTCTGGACCACACTAGGAAGAATATGTAGATATCTGCTATTTCTTTGGTCAAGAACATTACAAGCAGACTTAAGCAGTTTTCAAAGTCCCACTTGGGCAGTTAGATCTGTATATGTGCAGCTGCCATTCACAAATCCTGAAATGAGGTGGAAAATGAAGATGCATTAAATGCTGTTCTAGAGCTATCAGCTCTTTTCTGCTAATTGTATTATGTAATGATACATATTAGTTTTATAAATACCAAATTGTTCCATTTTATTAGTGTGATTCTGAAGTACCATCATAATATTAGATGATCACTGCATATGGAATGCATAACAGGCTGAGACCACTGGCCTCATGAGGCTTCCAGATTCTCTCAATAGATTACTTGTGTTTCTCGCACCACTAGGTGCTATACTAATCTTTAGTCAGCTGGCAGTCGCATCTTATTCCTAACATATCAGGCAAAACAGAGCATAAAATTTCAGTGCAAAATTCAGAAAAGTTTGTATGTCCTTATAATTTGAACATTGTTTTCTTAAAAATATAAATCAATTAAATAAATGCACTCCCATGTCTATTTGGTCTATCTTCAAGTGATTAACTGAAAGGGTAACAATGTAAATTACATTTGAAATGAAAGATTTATTTTAGAGACTCAGCAGAATTCCTGAATTCGTTCCTGAGCACAAACATGCAATTCTGCTGCCATGATGAGTCAATACCTGGGAGTGCGTTTTAACTGTTAGTGAAGATCAGGTTCTCCTTTTAAACTAGAATGTATACCTTCCACTATTTGTGGTAGCAGTTCTGCACTGAAGAGTGTAAATCATTGATCCTTTTTAGAGTCATCTTGGGCTCTCAGTCCATATATCCAGCAGTAAAACTGGAGCAGATACAAGCAGCAATAGCAAAGCTGACTCAGTCACCATTTGTGCTAATTTAACTTGTCAGGCTCACTAGTCCTGTAATGCTAGAGTACTAGCAGGTTATTTGTCTAGTGTCAGTTTTAGGTATAACGGTGTTTTTGTTTGAAAGCAGAACTAGGCACAGGAAGGATACTCTAGCTTCTAGGATGGCAGCCTGGATTTGGACAGTGTGTATTTAACTCTTTCTTCCAGAACCTATTTTAGATTACTGTGAAGATTTCACTTTTTTTCGGTGCATCAATTCGCCGTCTGTAGAATAAGGATGGTATTTCCCTGAGGCAAATTCTGTGGGACCCAGACACTGTGGGAATGGTGGCCATATGAGTACCACAGGGAATAAACAAGACAATGTAGAGTATAAATATGTAGTTGCTTTTCGAAAGTTACAGTCTAAAGCAAAGCGTACAGCCTGCAACAGACTCTTAGATAACTTCACTTTTGTTAGAGAGCCATTTTAATTAAAGTTTAGAACTTTCTGCTTCTTTCTGTCCATTTTTCTTCTACTTCTTTAGTTGTTGTGCCAAGGTATCCATGTGTGTTTCTTCCACTGTCATCTGGCTCATTCCCAGCAGATGCACACAATCTGTTTTGCTGTCACTGACAGGGCTCAGTTTATGGAAAGAATGTGACAGAACATGCTGCTGTAGTCACTTATACAGGATTCTCTTTTCTAAAAAGTAACAGATTTTTTTTTTTTTTAATATATATCGTTCAGTCATAGGGTTTTATCTGGGCTACTCTACCTCAGGGTATTTTTTTTAATGTCTTAGATTTCTAATTCCTAGTTTGTAAAATATAGATTTGCTAATAGTGTATATAGGAAACCATAACAACATATTGACAGACCTCAGTTTCAAGCAGTGTCCATTATCATGGCCATTCTGGAATAAATGTAATATTTGCAACTCTTATTTAGAAAACATTATGGTACTTCTTTTAAATGTTCTATTCCAATTTATAAATATTGCTAATCATCCAAAAATGTGGAGTCTTGAGCATCCTGCATGCATATGAAGCATACCGAAGGATATTGTATAAAGGATTGCGTGTTCCTTCTAGTGCAAAGTGCTTGTCCAGCAAGAGGCTACATACATACAAATAGCAAAGTAAAATTTGACTATTTGGGACTTTGTTGCCTACAGGAAAAAAAAAGCTTTAAACACAATTAATGTCACCACTTATTGTTGTGTTGTGGTAACACCTACAGGTCCTAACATAGATTAGGGCCTATAGTGCATGATGCCGTGCAAATATACATTAATGTACAGCCTCTACCTTAAGGCATTAGCAGTTTAAACATAGAAGGCAGAAGGAAAAGAAATGCAGATTGTTTTACTGTTAAGAAAGTCTTGCAGTTTTTCTGCATTCAGTAGGAAGAGTTCATGTGTTAATTAAACTTCATGGAAGGTGTCTAACCAGCATAATACTGTTTATGAGGTAGTGGGGTGTTCCCGTAATGTCTTTGCCAGAGGAAAATTAATCTACAGCTCATATTTGGTAAATACTCAGAGCTACCACTTTGTTGATATCTACCTTTATCCTAATGAGGGCAAGGATGACAATAGCAAACTCCATACCAGGCTGCTAATGTTACAGCCTAAGCTGTTAAAAAACTGTTAACATTAAATATGTATGGGCATACCAGATGTTTATTAAGGAACAGAATTTGTTTTACAAGCCGATGTTGCCTGTAATCCTATTATTTTCATTCTTAATGATCTAACATCTATCTTTGATTTGTACTTTGTTCAGATGTTCTTTTTTATATATAGCTAAAAAAACCAAATCTTTAACCGTGGAAGTCCCCATTAAATACCAAAATCAAAATATAATGTAATGAGCTTAGTTACTCGGCTGCATCGGAAATACCTGCATATATACAGTAACATAATTTAAATATATTTTAAAGAAATTTAATATTAATTTTTAGGACATATTTTAAAACATTATTTTATTTTTGGGATTGCCTTTATATACTTAAAACTCTGAATTCCTATTTTTGCACCTCACATAAGTTCAGATTTTATGTTTCTGGTAGGGTATAAAGAAATTGGTAGATTATCTAGAAGTACGCTACAGTAGTAGACTGCCATGTTAGGTATGCTTGTGGTTTTTCTGTAAAATCACTTCCTATGATCATGTACATATATTTATATGTATGTACAAGTATATATATATCTGTGTGTTTTATATACAAATATATATGGTTTTCGAACTGTGCTTGCATACCTCTTGGTATGCTTTACACTGTAAAAAAAAAACTAGCAAATATCTCTTCACAGTTAGACCTCATAAAAATAATCAGTCCATAAACATGTGGTGCTCTTTTTTCACATATATGCAGTTACAATATAAAACGAAAGTCTCTCTGCTGTTGTTCTAGACTTACAGTCCTTCTATAATATGGGTTAGAAATACAGTATGTTTTAGTGGGTTTCTTGTATGTACGTTTTTATTTGTTTTTGTATGCAGGTACAGGAATGATATATATAAGCATCCCAAACATGACTTTTTATTGGTTTTATAGACAGGTTGGATTAGAAGATTACTGTAACCATTTATAGTTTCTATTATTATATCTTTAATTTTTTTTTTTTTTTTTTACAAGCTAGACCTTTATAGGGTTTTTGCAAATAATACTGACTTTTTCAATTAGTCCTAAAATTAATTTTGGATGGGAAACATTAATATGTGTATCTCTAAAAGACAAATATCTTCAGCAGGTCAGTTATTACACATAATGTAAAAAGAAAAGCTAAGAGGAATTAAGATACTCAAATTATGTCTTATGCTACTTCCCTGCCTTGATTGCTAGGCTCAGTCCAACTCCAGAAATAGTGTTGCCACTTCACCATTACACTTTTAAGACCGAGATTACAGAAAGATCAACATATTAGTAAGTCAGATAGACAGAAGTGGCTGGGGTCATTTAATATGTTTCTAGAGGAGTAGATTTTATAACCCAATATATTTCACAAGAGTTGATACTTCTACTAAGTGCCAAGAAAGAGGCTGAAGACCAAAGGACTATGAAATGTAATACCTTCTTGTTGTGTCAACATGTAATTATNTATATATATATATAAAAACTGAACTACAGTTCAGCATAACAATATATTCCTTTTAGATTCAAATGCTAAGCACAGAAATCTCATATCTATTTGCTAGGTACTTCATGGTCCTACTTGGAACCTGATATGGTAAAAAAGATGAAATTTATACACATCCAGATTTGCAAAATCAGGTTACATATTCCAAAACTGAATAATTATTATATAGAACTCTATTTCGTAGGTTTGCCAGTTTCAGAGTCTGTTTCAGATATCGGTGCTGATCTTGGCTGTAGATCTATCACAAGCGAGAAGAGGTAAAGTCAAGATTGTTTGGATTTTTTTTTCTCATTTCATACATAGCTGATAATTTCCATCTAAAAAATAAAATCCATATGGAAAGCCGAGCAAGTGATTAGCAGAAAAACAATAGTATGAGAGCTCCTTTTCTGTAGTTTTAGTTTACATAGGTCTAGCACTTAGCTTTTTGTTCCTCCTACTTTCATCTCTGTTGAACAAGGACTAGAATTTTCAGTCTCCCAGTAGTGTTTCAGGAGTAAACATTGACATTTACTTATGTGATAGGATGAAGATACCTCCATATCTTCAGATTAAAAAACATATAGAATCAATCGGTAAGTTGTATATCAATTTACATTTCATGAGATGTGAAGAACTGGAAAATGTCATGAAGGGATTAGTTTGATGTATGACTATACAGTGGAAAATTAAGGTAAGATCAATACTAAAAAATTATGTTTTCTTGCTGTTCACAAGGTGGAACAGTACGGGCTTTTTGGCTTGAAAATAATTTCCAGTGCCTTGTCAGTCACCTGTTTCTGGTGGGCGAACCACCCTCCGTTGTGGTATGAAGCAGGATTTTTCACTGTATCAACCTAGATGTGGACCTTCCATGAGCAGAGACAACCTGTTTTTGTGATGTTAACTGCCCCCAAAAATGTATTATTCATGGAGCCAAGCTCTTCACCAGTAATGATAGCCTGGATTTCTTGGGCTAGTACCGCCCCTAGTGAAAGCACTCTTTGTTTGGGCATTTTTTTATTTTTAAAAATACACTTATCCTTTTTTTACCTGTTTGCCCCAGCATGCAGGATCGACAGATTTCTCAAGAAGAAATTATACTTATCCACAATCTAAGAGAGACGGGGACTGTCTGGTTGGAGTCAGGGTTGACCACTGGCTCTTAAACAGCACACAGATTTGGCTGTGACATGCAGTCGCACTCTACCTGCATAAATCTTATAAATAGAAGTTACGTTATAAATATATAATTACACACAGGCAGGAGATACCTCACAAATGATTCATTTTGAATCACTACATTCCACAAACAAAAATGTCAATAATCAATTATCTTGTCGATTGTATTATGGCTTTCCATTCGTGTTGCATTTTGTCCTTGGCAAAACTACTGATGCTTTTTTAATTACAGATTTATTATTTTGAGGAAAAATATATTATTTTGGGGTGTACTTTTCATAGCATTCAGAAAAATTAACCATGTTAACTGTGTTAAGATGGCTAAGAATGAAGCAGCTCTTTGGTAGTAGCACTTCTAAGTTATTTTGAAGACAGCTCAACTGACAAAGCTATCTAATATAACGTTAACATTTTTTAAAAAATTGGCAGTTATTAAGCTTTCAAATACACTGTTTCAATAACTGTTCCAATTTTTAATTTCTGTTAGCTAAAAAGTGTAAAAATAAGAACAGACAGATAGATTTGTTGTTTCCAAAGTCTTATAGTTCTGTTTTAGGTTGTTTGAAAACTTAACTGTTAAAATAAGAAACGTAAGCAGCTGAAAACATAATATGCCTTATAGCTCCCTGGTTGTGCAGATTACTACTGTATAGAAAAAGTCCATTTGATGGGATAAAATCAAGCCTCCCCCTCCATTATTTGGATTATAATTGGCAATACAATTGCAACCCGTAATGTAAATCTACTTTCTTTATGTCTGTATGACAAGGTGTCGGCATGAGATAGGCTCCAATTCTGAAAAAAAAAAAAAAATTATGTGCAAGAAAGCTCTAACTCAAGTGGTCAGTTAAATAATTTGCATCCCAATCAAAGTCATGCCTAGACTAGACCCACTGCGCAACTCAAGCACGGAAGGATCCGTCGTTACAGTCACTGGGAAGAGCCAGGGCATTTCTGGAGCTGAGAAGAGAAACAGTTCATTATGAGAAGGTAAAGCAGATGTTTAAGAAACCTCTAGCTTATCTCTTGGCAACAAGATCACCTTCAAATCTTCATCATTTGCTTAATTGTTATGCTGTATATCTATATAGGGCACGCAAGGCAAAGAGTCTTTCTTCTCTTGCGCACAGTGCACACTTCCTATAAACAGAATCTGGCTCATGGACAAAAGGATTGTATATTTATGTTAAAAAAATGCAAAGGAGCAAGCTGATCTTTCAGTCTGTATCACCAAAAAGATTTTGTCCACTACTGCTTTCAGTCAGAAGTGCTGCACACAGTAGCTGCTCAGTAAATCAGGAAACAGCTACATGTGTAGCTATTTCGGCATTACATTAAGCTAGTGTTTTCCTTCCCTAAATGCCCACTGTTACATAATGCCACTGAAAAATCTTTTCACAGAACTGAAAAATACTCAAATTATTTAAACAAACCCATTTGAGAGATCCTTTCCTTTAAACAATACGGCCTAGTGGCAGTGGAAAGTCTTTTTTTCCTGAGTGATTGGTTTGCCTAGTTTTGGTTTCTTTGTCTACCTCGCTTAATAAAAAAATAGATAAGCAGGTCTGTGCATTTTCTACTCTGAATTTTTGGACTGTGACAAGACCTTCTGCGGAAGCCATTTCTCCTCCTCAACTGGACTGGTGGTAGAGGGAGTTGTGTTGTCATCAGCAAAACTTGCGTTACCATCTCCGTAAATTTCTCTCCACATTTACTGAAGTCTTGTTAGCTCTGCAGCAACTCGGCTCCACGTGAGAATATTCACCAAACATGTTCAGTCAATTTCCTCATATCCTGAAGTGCCAAATTTTTGGTACAAAGTAGAGAACATTACAGGAAAATGTTTTATACAAAAACCTCAGACCGGAAAGCTTCTTCCTGTTTCCATGAAACTGAGATAAAGATCCATGTTATAAAAGTGTAAATTTTTTAGCTTTCATGTGCAAAGCTGCTCTGAATGAGGTTTTGGGGACACAGTAATGTGGATGAATTGTGCAGATGTGTTAAGGTGAAGGAACAAACCTTTACTAGAGGACCTGAATTATTTTCCCAACTGCTTCTGTAGACCTGCCATATAATTCAAAAAAGTCCACTTGAAAATTCCTACTTTTGCTGTAAAACTTTACTAGTTACTGTAAGCCAGAAGTTAAAAGAGAGGAGGGAAAACTTTGTTTTATTGTATACGTTATTTTATCAGTATACTATTTTCAGAAGCTTCTGAAAAAATAACACTTGTCATTTGAGAGCTGCAGCTGTTAGTCTGTTGAGACATAGAGGGGATGGGGCACATATTGAATTATTCATGAAGGCTACTGCTATAGTTGACAGAAGTTCATCAGCTAATTCCCCCAACTCCATTCTGATCTTTCTTTCACTCAGTCAGGCTGTAGGGGTAGAAGCTGTTGCTTTTAATGATCGTGCCACTACATGTTTCCTATATTGTATACATAACATAAACTTTTCCCTTTTAAGAAAACTATCTGTTCTTCTTTGGGGGACGAAAAGTCCTGAATTTTGAATAGTTTAATCCATAGACAATGGAATAATTGTATATGCTTTTGAGATGTAACTGTTATATAAATGTATTATCAAATGTATGCAATGATGTTCTATTACCGTAATTCAATGTGATGAATCAAAAACCCCTGACATTTTAATTGTATACATATTTAAAATTTTCATGATTTAAGAACACAAGGAGGTTTTCTGTGCTATTACTTACAACACATTTTTCAGTTTATAAGCCAATTCAACATGCACAAATGCAAGGAAATCTCAGTTTGCACAGGCGCAGGGAAATCAAGTACTTTATATTCCAAATCTAAGCTCATGCCCACATTAGCCAACTATTTTGTTGTGCAAAAATCAGATTAACAATAAAAATATTTTGTGTCTCTTCAAAGCAGTGTTGAAGTTCAAGGTTAGTTTGGCAGGCACCAGAACTGTGTCATGAAGTATGTGCTTGCGGTGGGTATTGTAGGAATGCTAAATATCAAAGACTTTGTCCCAATTTGGGCGATAAGGAGCTCTGTGTCTCTCCCTCTGGGAATTCCACAAGTGCAGCTCTGCTTTCACACGGGCAGGATCGCCTCTGCGAAATCACAGGTTATTTGGTATCTTTCAGGAGACCGCTCTCTCTTTTTACAAGTCGCTACAGACTGATTTGGGAGATTCGAGTGCTGCAGGAAATCGTAGTGAAAATTCTGGTGTCCAGTTTATTCCCTTCTCCTCTGTGGAGATTTCTGTAGTGGATGAGATTGAAAAAATGTCTTTTTAGTGGTGTGCTTGATGCAGACAGTGCCCTTATTTATCCTGTGATGTAATTCTCTCCTAGAAAGGCTTCCAGCAGCTCAGCTCTGTCACTTGCAGCCTGTTCAGAATGCAGTGACACACTCCCGTCCCATCTTGAGCAAATATGATCATCCCTCTTGTACCTCAACTTATTTACTTCGTCTGCTATGAAGTAGCTGTTTGATTTTTAAAGTTTGCTCTCTCAGTTTTGAAATCCTTAATGGTTTAGATCCTGGCTATTCTCAAGAACTCCTCCACAAATATCATCTTGACAGATATCACCACCCCCATAGCACATTTTAGGAATCTCAGCATCACATCTCAGGTTGGCAAGTTATGTCCTTGCTGTGATAGGCCTTCAGTTAAGGAACTCCCCCAGGAAATCTGTCTTGAACCATATATCCTTATCAGAAAACATTAAAATTAAATTTACATTTTTGGCTACTTATTTTTTCTCCACTGTTATTTTCAGCATAATTCCTATTAAGACCATATTTATTATGGTTGCTCTCAACAGTTCTTGTTGGAATTGTTATTTCAGATTTTCTTGTTTATTCATCTGTATAGTAACCTTAGCATGTTAGTGGTGTAGTTATCAATAGTGACTTCCTAACAATGAGTTTCGTGTTGCATGATAAGGTTGCAACTTTTTCACATTAGCATACACAGCATGCCAGTATAGTTGCTTTAAAAAGTTTGAATCTTATTTCCTCTTCCTTACAAGGAACTATTTCTTTCTTTTGCCATTTGCAATCACTAGCTGAAGTCACTAGGCTTCAGCTGTGCAAAACTTCAGATCGAAAGAAATCCTCTTTGTTTGCTTGTCTTGATATCTGTCTTGCTTACTCTATTATAGTCCCTGTAATTATGGTGAGATGTCCGCAGCTAAGTTTAGATGGTGCCTGATTTTCTCCATCGATGATAAAGTAAGCCTATGTTTGAAGAAAATTAGATTGGATGCCAAATGTTGGTGGGTACAATAAGGCTGGGTGGATCCTACACTTATGTGCATTCATGAAGTGCTTTGTGCAATACATAAGGCTTTTTTCTTCAGTGCCATGTCTGCATTTTCAGTCTAAAAATTAATTGCATTTTTAACACCTGAATTCCATTGTGGAATCATCTGTGACACTTTTTACAAAATTGCTCTAAGTAATGTTCCATGCCCTACTACCTTTCACCTGAATGCCGTACCCATATTTAGACTCAACTCATACCCACCAAAATCTGCAAACGGCACCAGAGATTATCTTCCGCACCTCCCATGTATTCATCGATTTCAGGTTCTCTTTGGCTCACCCCACTCCTTGGGATGCAGTAACAGCCTCTCTGATTTTGTTCATATTAACCGTTACATATGTACTTAATTTTAGGTACCTGAAGAGCTCTGCAGCCTTCACTGAACTATTCGAGTGTTTCAAATTAGGCATATACATTCATGCTTGTGGGTTTGGGGCCACAAGACGCAGTACTGCAAAGACTTACACATTTGTTCAAGTTTACTATTTTTGGATGTTGTACCAATGTTGCAATTATTTTCATCAAGCAAATGTCCCCACACCTTTAAGCCTTCACTCGACTGGTTGGTGTGGTGATGTGCTTAAAAATTATTTTACATCCTTTGAATTTTGAAGTATTCCATGGATGCAAGTTACTTAAATACTCTGATTAAAATTATTAGAATACAGGATATTTTTTAGACTGCATGAATTACTATAAAGTGAAAGCTAGTCTTAAGGAAGAAAAAAAAAAAAGCTGTTGGTGTTTGTTTGTTTGTTTTTTTCCTTAAACCAAATTTTACGAGTTAGTTATTTCTGGAAAAAAAAAGAAAGAAATAGAGGAAGTTGACATGCATACCTAAATCTAATTTCATTATATTTAGAACTTTGTAAATTTAACTTCAGTGCAAACTCCTTGTTCTGCTGGGTCAGCTCAATAGACTTTTTTTAAACTTTTTGTTTTGTTTTGTTATTTTTAGTAGTCTTCTGATGGATTATAGTCAATGAGAATACCAAGGAACTTTTTAGGCCAAATAATTCTTGAAACAATCCAAAAGTATTTCATATTATTAAGATGGGAACTTACAAATCCTCATTACTGGATAGTCTTCAGGGTAACTTACTCTTAATCACTAGGCCTTGAACCACAATCCCAGCAGAATGTGATGTTTTTAATAGCACCATCTCCTATGAGCAAATTTTATTGTGGCAGCGTGGAATACCATGCATTCTTTTGCTTTATGATTTATTCTCCCTAGATACAAAACTGTAAAAGAGATGTGTTAATCTATTTTTATTCAAAGTATAGAAATAGCTCTGTTACAGTTCAGGGATTGAATAACCAATGTGAACATAGTACTCGTTCTTAGTCGTGCTATACCTGATTCTCAGAGTAAGAATATTGATCAATTGCAGGTACAGATATGCAGCATGTTTTACAGATCACTGCTAAGTAATACAACCTTCTGTTTCAGACTGTTTTTCCAAAACACAGTTGTAAACTGAAAGCATAAAATTGCTACACTAAATCATAGATAATGTACTTCAATGCTGGTTGCAAATATGTACTAGAAGAACACTCACAGTGAGCTGACTCAAAATTATCCTTAAAGAATGACAATATTTTACGTGAGTTTTCCCTCTTGATTGGATACTTAGGGCACTGTTCTTCAGAGATTTATGCACTATATATGTCTGAATTTATACAACTAAAAGAGAAGTGCTTCAGAATGCAACGTTTATCTCTAAATTCAGAGAAACTGTTATTCACTTACCTCTTTTTCAGCAGGCAATTAGCAAGTGGCTATTGTGCAGCGCAGAAAGGAGAATCAAGGCAGATTAGCCTGTTCGTCTGGCACTTACCAGTCCACGGCTGATAACCCAGGCTGGCCCTGACCTTGACAGTGTTGTCAAAGTAATCTTTGCATAAGGATGAACTGTTCTTGAGCAATTTCTCTAATATATTATACACACACGCACACACACAAAAGCTTTCCCTTTAACAAAGGAATGCATATTTTCTTTTTTTCCTTCTTATCTTGAGCAAATGGATTTAAACAAGCTGCTGCCCAGGACCTTCAATTTTCTGTTTCTTGTTTGATCTCGGTCCTTTTTGTAGTACCCTGAGACTTGAGGGAGTGCATAAGTGAAGGTTACTGCTGGAGTCTTTTTCTATCATTAATTTTGAAAAGTTCAGATGGTGCTGTTTAGTCACCTACAGCTGAAATATAACATTCATTCACACTGCAGTATTGCTTAAAAATGCACACAAAAGTTGGAACATTATTACACATTTTCAAAGTGTTTTCCTTTTCTGTTCCGTTTTATGTAACTAATGCATTTATCTTTTTTTGGACAGAAAAAAGGAAAAAAGATACGTATGCACAGATGCAAAAAGTCAGAAGAGAGACTCCAGTCCATAATACAATCGAGGGAACCTGCTTCATAATCTCAGATTGAATCATTGATAAACAGCAAGAGATTAAAAATAAACTGAAGTTGTAGAATGTATTTTCTGCAGGGCTCTGCTACACCAAATCTTTAAAAATCATTTTAGATTTAGTGATGACAGCAAGGACAAAATGTTATCCTACACCAGACTTTCAGTTAAAGGGAACACACAGTCATTCTTGAAAAGCAAACTAAATATTTTTTCATTATTATCTGTCTGGCAAAGGAGAAGAGGAATGTAGGACTAAATTACTTATCATTACTGATCGTTATTCTGTGAACAGGGAAGAATTAAGAGGAGTCACAGCACACTGCAACAGGTGCACAGCATTGCTGAGATAAGCCGAAATTTCTATGCAATGCACATATTTACCGTTCACTCTTACTGCTTTCATAATGTATGTGATGTGTAATCCTACTATGCAGATACAAAGCCCACAACTGTGATAGTGGGCCAATTTTCTGCAGTAAAACATAAAAAGTCGTGCAGTTAGTAAAAAACAATGTGACAGTTTGTGTTAATACCCATTCTGTATTTCAAAGTGTTCAAGTCCATAAAAATCAGTCTCAGAATAGATATTGACTAAAATATATGTGATTACTTGCTAATGATCATAATATACTGAGTATTTTGTATCACAAGGTGCTTTTCTTTCAGTGTGACTAGGCCCAAATTATACCCTGTTTACACCTAATTTTAGGTCTTACTAAATTCCGTAATGATTTTTACCCAGTTGAGTGGAAAACTATGCATATCAGTTGAAATACGGCCAAAATTTTTGAGAAAAAAAGCATTAAAATATAAGTAAATATTACACTATATTATTCCAAGAAGATTTAACAACAAACTGGATCTAAAATGTCCTTCCTAAATTTAATGATAAATTATTTTATTTGAGTGAATCTTTCAGTCTGTGAAAATGTGAGATTAATCTGTTTAATTATAGGCTATGACTTCAGGTTTAGGCAGTATCTTATTGCTGGTAACAAACATTAAACAATCTATTGCAAGTTGGTGCTGGTATTTCATTAAATTGGACTGAGGCTCAGCCTTGGAAAGATTTGCCCTTGGAACTGTTGTAAACAGAATGCTAAGAAACTGAACCTTGTGTTGCAGCACCACCTTTATCTTGGTTTAACAACTTTTTTCTTTTAAAATGCATTTGAAAGACAGTTGAATTTGACCAGCCAAAGTAATGTACTAAAATACAGTCTGTTCTAAAATGTGAAGGGTTTTCTTTTTTTTTTTTTTTTAATATGATTCAGTAGAAACTAAATTGGTGCATATGCTATAGTTTTTCCTCAGTTTAGTCTCAACTAATCTCAATGTCTGCACCCATTGAAAGCTTCTATTTTTGACTGGTGTGTCTGTCTCAAAACTGCCAATTTACAATTCCAACCCGTGGCATTTTTGAGGTCCTTCAACCCTTTTAGTCCAATTCCAGGAAGAATTTGACCACATCCAAAGCTGGTGGGGATGTCTGTTTTTGTAGCAGACATCTAAACACAAAGTAAGTGCCTGACATCTTGTCAGATTTGCTCACAGTTTTTTGATACTGCCTGCTAAAGCCTGACTTTAGGCTTAAGCATTGCCTATCCAGAATTTAAGGAAGCGTTCAGACTTGCTGATGGCTCTCATTCTCCCTTATATAAACTTGAGTTTCTGATGTTTTCTGTCCATTCCTGTGTCAATGTGTTCCCTCATGTAGGTTTTCTTAATTTGACATGTAATAAGAAGGAAAAAACCAATTACTTTGTGGTTTTAGTTATTTTCTTTTTATGTTAGTATTCAAATCAGCAAGGCTAAAAGTCATTATTCTGTGCATTATTCCAGGAGAGCAGGCAAGCAATTTTAATACCCATAGAAGTTTGCCTAACTTCAGCAAGGAGCTGTGCATGTATAGAAGAAAATTCATTCTACCGTTTTCAAATGGCAAAATTTGTAGACAATTGAGTTTTCAGAAATAGGAATTTGTCAACCTATTTCATAAAATGGACAGTACCTAAATCACCACATGCCCCATCACCAGCAAGAGATTAAAATCACTACATGAAGAATAGTTATACTGTATCTGACAGAACAGTGTTAGGAAACACAATCTATTAGTATCAATAATAAAAGTGCCTCCAACACTATCATATTATAGCACGTTATAGAAATATACCTCCTGGCAGTTAGCAACATTTTTGTGGATCACTGATTTCTTATTTATCAGAATGTGAAAACTTCTGTTCTAAGAAGTTCTTGTAGGAAGAACTGATAATTTAGATAGTTTCATACTCAGCAAACGTTTTCGATCTCACCATCTCAAGAGAGTAGAGTGGATTTGGATTTCACCTATAAAATTTAATAACTGGGTAGTATAAAAAAAAGTTATGTATGACACATAAAACTCTCTTTGACTGGACTAAACTGTAAACATGTTTGAGGAGAAAGGGTCTTGTTCCTCTCTTCCTAGTATTTTTTGTGTGGAGCACTTTCTGTTCTGTCTTTTGCAAGGTGCCAAGTCAGCAGTGTCGAGTGGATGTTCACGTCCTCTGTGTGTGCTTCTTGTTAGTGCATTCCTATATTACTAAGTATCTGTTTTCATGGAGGATGTCACTCCCCATTTCTGAGCAGTAGATCTGGCCTTCTGGTCAAAAATTGTGTTTCTTGGAAAATTTTCGTGATCCAATTTACTAGTCACACAATCTAGCCCCACACTTACTGCCACTGGAAGTTCGCCATTCTAACCATTTTCTACCAGATATTGAGGTTTTGACCTCTTCAGGTTAATATGAAACTGCAGTGTTGATTTCTATGAAATAAGCAGTATGTTTTCCATGAAATGTAATCACTGCCATAGCCCTACTAAAAAATAGATCGAAAACAGGCTACTACACAGAAGATCTCTCAAATTTCCCACAGAACTGTTTGAAAATACCACCACTAATACAGTTATTCTTAGGGTACTTGTTTTCTATGAAAAATTTAAAGCAGTTAGAAATGGGTTATTGAAAATGGTGAGTACGAAAAAAGTTTACCTTATTTAAAAAATTATAATAATATTTTTGAAAATATATGAAGAAGGATCTCTGCATCCGAAGGACTATGTCACAATTTACCCTTTGGCCTGTTTAAGACTGAATTATGTCCACCAGTTTGATCTGTATCACACCATATGCAAATTAACACAGGGAAAAGTATAGGCTATCTACATGAATGTGTATTTCTGCTGTTGTTATGGGAAGCGCTGCCCTGAGAGGTATGACACTGTTCTTCCTCTGATCTCTTAGCTGTGTTCACATAGACTGTATGAGTGTTAAGAAAAGATTATCAGATAGGTTTATTCAGACAACGCTAAATAATTAATTATTATCACTTATTTAGGATTAGTCCATTGTTTTCTTTCATGGCATTGTTGTAGTCACCCATAAGATGATATTTCAAAAAACTCCATGTTGCAGTCAATTATATCTGAGAAGAAGAAGTGTAGATATTAGTTGCTTTGAGGGGTTTTGGATGCAAAATGTTTGTGCCTTCATTAATCTTCATTAATTTGAAAGGAGATTCCTATAAATATTTTTCTTCTTTCTCTGTTACTTTTCTGGAAAAGCTGGTAAGAGACCCAGACTTTAATCTCTTCAGGCATAATGAAATTCCTGTTAATAAAAATGCTTTCTAATTGTATGGTATGAAATAGGCCTCTGTACAACTCACTGAACACAAAATATAAGCAAGGAACCTGATCGGTTCACCTGGCTCTGAAAGCAGTGCCATGGTGAAATAGTAACACTTCTAACAAGAAAACACATCACCAAATCTTTCTAAACCAAAAAGCAAAGAATGCCTTCTTCAACAGCGTTAGGATTTATATGGGCAGCATAATGATCCAAGACGGAATTTGGCCAAGACGTTAGACGTAATTCATTCTATAAAGATCATCATGAAATCTTTAATGTTCTCAGTGACCAGATTCTTGGTTTTGCAATTCATTTGTAACACACTCTTTTCTGTTAGCATAGTGCCTTAAAAACACCATTGGTTGAAATGTGTCTAGCTTCATATATTAGCCACACGTTTGGAGGTATTTTGTTAACAACAGCAAAATATGTATAAGAGTTCAGCACTATACTGACGTTCCAGGATGAGGACTGAAGGCCCGTTATTTTACATGCTGTTTTTCGTACCGTAGTAGCCTATAGGAAGAGACTGTCCCTGTCCTAAAGAATTTGCAGCACATAAATCTGACCCAGNAAAAAAAATAAATAAATAAATGTAGATTTGCTACAGGCTCTGGTTTTCCCTGCAAGAGGTTTCAGCAGGAGCTACAGACTTGCTAATGCATGGCCCTCATCTGAAGAAACTGCTCTGGGAACTGGAACAAATTATCTGGAAATCTAACTTCAAAGGATCAACAGACAACAAAATAAATATAAAAATAAATATTTTGGCCTAAAATACAGCCCCAAAACCACACTAAACTTAAAACCCAGCAAGAGAGTNAATTTACCCTTTGGCCTGTTTAAGACTGAATTATGTCCACCAGTTTGATCTGTATCACACCATATGCAAATTAACACAGGGAAAAGTATAGGCTATCTACATGAATGTGTATTTCTGCTGTTGTTATGGGAAGCGCTGCCCTGAGAGGTATGACACTGTTCTTCCTCTGATCTCTTAGCTGTGTTCACATAGACTGTATGAGTGTTAAGAAAAGATTATCAGATAGGTTTATTCAGACAACGCTAAATAATTAATTATTATCACTTATTTAGGATTAGTCCATTGTTTTCTTTCATGGCATTGTTGTAGTCACCCATAAGATGATATTTCAAAAAACTCCATGTTGCAGTCAATTATATCTGAGAAGAAGAAGTGTAGATATTAGTTGCTTTGAGGGGTTTTGGATGCAAAATGTTTGTGCCTTCATTAATCTTCATTAATTTGAAAGGAGATTCCTATAAATATTTTTCTTCTTTCTCTGTTACTTTTCTGGAAAAGCTGGTAAGAGACCCAGACTTTAATCTCTTCAGGCATAATGAAATTCCTGTTAATAAAAATGCTTTCTAATTGTATGGTATGAAATAGGCCTCTGTACAACTCACTGAACACAAAATATAAGCAAGGAACCTGATCGGTTCACCTGGCTCTGAAAGCAGTGCCATGGTGAAATAGTAACACTTCTAACAAGAAAACACATCACCAAATCTTTCTAAACCAAAAAGCAAAGAATGCCTTCTTCAACAGCGTTAGGATTTATATGGGCAGCATAATGATCCAAGACGGAATTTGGCCAAGACGTTAGACGTAATTCATTCTATAAAGATCATCATGAAATCTTTAATGTTCTCAGTGACCAGATTCTTGGTTTTGCAATTCATTTGTAACACACTCTTTTCTGTTAGCATAGTGCCTTAAAAACACCATTGGTTGAAATGTGTCTAGCTTCATATATTAGCCACACGTTTGGAGGTATTTTGTTAACAACAGCAAAATATGTATAAGAGTTCAGCACTATACTGACGTTCCAGGATGAGGACTGAAGGCCCGTTATTTTACATGCTGTTTTTCGTACCGTAGTAGCCTATAGGAAGAGACTGTCCCTGTCCTAAAGAATTTGCAGCACATAAATCTGACCCAGCTTGACCCTGATTAGCTTGTGAGAATCAGCAGGATCACAGCACGTGATTGTTTGACTGCAACAACTCCGGGAAGTGTCTCTTTCATTAACCAGGGTGACCATATGCCATACAGGTTGAGTAGTCGACACCTATTTAATTGAGGGTGACAAGTCTTTAAAAAGATGAACATCTAATCTCACCCTCTTATATGGCAGAAGATTGTGGCACTAACTCATGGATTGAGGAAACACGGGCAAATGTTACTGTTCTCTTGCATGCATGTCTATCTTGATACGGAGTATGCTTTGTCCATGGCAGGTGCAAAGCCTGTTTAGTTTTTAAGGAACCATTAGAGTCTGCTTCAGGTAGTATCAGATTCTCTACTCTTGCTCCTCCTTTGTTTTTTCTTAGCCAGACAATTTTTGATGTGTGTCTTGTCAGTTGTTGTTTGTACACAACCANTGCTCTGGGAACTGGAACAAATTATCTGGAAATCTAACTTCAAAGGATCAACAGACAACAAAATAAATATAAAAATAAATATTTTGGCCTAAAATACAGCCCCAAAACCACACTAAACTTAAAACCCAGCAAGAGAGTTGCTTCCACCTACTGAAGCCAAGAAAAAAAATGACAACCGAACAGCAAGCTCCTCTAACATGGGCTATAAATCAGTCGTTCTTGTCTCAGGCTGATAGTGTTGAAAAGTAAATCCATGAGCTGGTATGAGAAAATGCTGGATGATTAAAACAACTTGAAAGTGTCCCTTTAAGTTTTCAGTTACTTAGAAATTTTAACAGCGAAAGCTGTAGTTGTAGTTAGAGTTCTTAATTTATACTTGAATATACACAATGTCTTCTACAGTTGCTTCATGCAAAATTGCGAAGAGGGGCCTTTGGTTCCTCAGTGCTCATCTCTAGGTATTATACAGGACTAACACCTTTGTATTAACATGGCTGGTACAGACTCATTAATATTGTTACTACTGCTACTTTTATTGTCTACTTTGAAAGTTTTGTACTTCGTTTTTATGATCCTTTGTTACCATATAGCGTTGCTGTATCCCCTGAGGATTTCTAGCCTTCCACATCATGGTAACTTATCGCTCCTCTCTAGAACCACCCAGTGGACTCGCCAAAGAGACTGAGAAGCATCAGCATGTTTTCCTTTATTTAAACAGGATAATACTATAGAGATGTGTGGGTAAGACCACATAGAGTCTGCAGCCTTGATACAAAAGTGACCTTGGATATTTAATTGCCATATCCTCAACTTTTTTCCTAAGTCTCAGTGCTACTGTTATCAAAGTAAATGGAAAAATTGCCACTAAGTTCCATACGTACAGAAGCAATCAGAAAGTGGAACGCTGTTTTCAGGAAATCTGTTTCCAAGCTCTACAATCAGATTTTTTAAATAATTCTAAAAAACCCTGTAACATCTTGAATTAGGTTATGGCATGTTGTTGACATTTCCATTTGGTAGACACCATTACTGACTCAGATGATTTTCACTTCTGCAGCACAACATGGATAGATAGGAGGATTAATAGTTTCAGTGTATTTCATCATGCATAATTTGTTAAATTGGAAGTAAGGAAAAAAAATGCTGGGGATTTCTCACCTAGAGGTATTGAGATAAGTAAACAGCAGATCGGTTTGATAACTATGCTTGGAAAATATCTTGCTTAATAGCAGTGGACAGATATTTACTTGTCATTTATGCATGACCTAATTGTAAAATTATCTGATTTTACCTATGAAGAGAGGAAGTTTAGGCTTACAGAATAGGAAATCACTCTGACACAATATGATGTCATATGATGAAGAACTTGCTTTTAATTATTCTGTTGTTACTGTCAGCAGCGTTTTTGTAATCAGATTTATAGCAGGAATAAATACTGAATTTGACACTGGCTTATCCAAAACATGTAGTTTTATTCTAAAAAGGAAGTATGAGAAAAAATATAGTTCCTGACTCTTGTTTATTGTATCATTTGTTAAGTACAGTTTGTTTTGCACCTTCAGTTTTATTGTTCCCCTCTCAAACTGTCTCTAGAGCCAAAATTGTGCTTTCTGTAATAGACACAAGAATGTAGTTGATATGGAATGGATTTTGTCCAGTCTTTTTGCCTATTCATTGCAAAACGGAAATTAATCTCTTTAGCTTGAGGCTGCATAGTTTACTGTCATTAGTTGGGGACAGTCAAAGACACGTGAAGTTTCAATAGCAGAGAAGCTTTGGGATTTTCAGCTGTTTCTGAGATCTTAATCAAAAATGTTACTGATTGCTTGGGAATCAATGAACACACTCCTGAGGAAGGGAAAAAAAAAAAAAAAAAAAAAAGGCAGCATAACCTTAACATTATTCACAGTGTTTTGTTAAAAGGGACAGTGATCTTAATATAATGTAGTGAAGAATATTAAAGGACACTAGGAATTTTTGCTCCATGTAAATGGGTCAGTAATGTTCAGTGCTTTTGATCTTTTCAAGTCAGTTTTACACACGAGTAGCTTTAAACATTTAAGAGTTTTCCTTTTGACCTCTCAGCATAATAAGCTTTAGCATATTCAAAAGCCTGTGCCTACTCAGGGCTCTTGAAACTATAGCTTTAAAGTCAACAAATACTTCAGTACTAATATAATAAGTGCTTTTTTAAGAGAATTAGCTTTGTGCTGATGGCACAAACCGCAGCCTGTAACACTAATGGAAACAGCATCTCTGAATCATTGGAGGACTTCAAAAAGGAGAAAAGACCCTTAAAAATCATCGCATTTGGGACAATACTATCTCCATTATATTATTCTCTGTTTGCACTGATTAAAATTTGTCCCTGCTTTTATCCATCAATATAAAATTATATTTGACTGAATAGGAGTTAAAACGTTTTTTAAAATACATTGACTAATGACTCGTCAGACTACTGAGTTTCGAAACTTTGTTTTTCTTGGGTCTTTTTCAAACAGAAAAGAGGAAGCACTTCCTTTTACAACACGATGTCAAGACAAGGGCACACACACTCACATATGCGCACACATACAAACAAGGTACTATTCAAATTGCCATGGATATTACTGACAGACACACAGGGTCATAAATAATAGCAGGAAAAAGATGCATAATGCTTGTAAAAAATAGCAGCTTGATTGTGCAGTATTTCAGTAATTAAAATATATTCAGTAAAGGAATAAAGACTATTGTTCAGATTAGGCATCTCAGGGTTCTGTGTTAATAAAGCAACAGGCTTCGTTTTACTTCCACGTATGTGTGAAAAGTATTTTTAATCAATGTATTTATTTAAAGGATGGTTGCAGGCTACGTTCAGATCTGATTTTCACCAATGTAAATGTGAAATCATGGGACTGGCTGCAGCGCATTTGAATAGCTGGGATCATACTGCTGGCCCTGGAGCTACAGCACGCAGTTTTACAGCGCTGTATTTTTTTTGTAGCAATAAGGGCATGCTGTGTTTTCAGAGGAATGTCTTGACAACAAAGTGCATCAATGAAGGCCACCTCACTCACAATGAAGGTCTGTCTTTTAAAATAGCACTAAAACAAAATAACTGTTGTGTTTTGGCAAGGGTCTCAACTANGTGTTTTGTTTTTTTTTTAAATATAGTATCCATCATCGATGTACACATTCGGAAACACAGACTGATATTTCTTTTTTAAAATGCAGAATTTTGATTTGTGACATCTGCATTGGATCTTGAATCATATATTATCTTTATGGGAGCCTTTTTCTAACATATGTTAATTGGCTGTTTTCTGTGACAAATTATGAGCTCTTACTTTGATGAGGTTCAATTGCAATCATGTTGGAGTTGAGTATGCAGAGTTTCCAGCCCCCGCTGGCTCCTTAAACCACTACAAACATCTGCACGTCACTGCAGTGCTGAGTAATGGCAGGATTTGGGCTGATCTGATTTCTGTACAGATTTTTTTCCACAGGATATTTTCAGCTCTTTGCACTAAATCTGTTACAGGGTTTGCTGTTTTTAGGAAAGGGATGATCTAAAATTAACATCCTGTATGGGAGTATTAGAATACAATGAGAAATAATTTGAAGAACAGTATACTGAAATCTTTTTTAATTTTCAGAAATTTCAGTGCACTATTAGAAATTCTCTGTCAACTGCTATTGCATGTTACAGTTCAAATTTACTGGAGTCATATAGCATTTCTGGGAGGAAAACTGCCTGTTGAAGTCAATATTTTTTATATTCCTAAATATAACATTTGCAAGGCCTTTAAAGATAGATTTATTTTCCTTTTTGAGAAGTGGTTGGCATCACTTTAATTTTTAAAAATTTTTACAAAGAAAAGTATGTTTCCCATCTGCAGAGGAAATGTGTGTAATTATGTTTTACATAAACTTGCACATCTTCCTGCTAGTAAAGAAGATGTTGCACTGAATTTTAGTGTCATTTTATCTTTTTTCTGTTTAAGAAATATCCTGCTTACATGGGTTCAGTGTGTAAATTAAATATAGAAAACATTCACCACAATAGAAGTAATATTGTTTTGAGGTTTTTTACTTGTTACTTACTTTCTTGATTATAATTGTGCACATAATCTTTTCATGTACAACAATTCATTGGAAATATTGAGATATAAAAAATGTGCTATATTTCAATGTGTCGTTACTCAAAGCTGTACTTAAGGTGAAAGTGCAGAAATATGAAATCTTACATGTTTTAATACAGAGAGAGCAGTCTGGTCATAAAATGGATGGAGCATCATCTTTTCAAAAACTGTGTCAAACAATATCAATTACATTGCAATTAATTTAGCAGAACACCACACAGCTCAGCTTTGACCTAAACCAAATGGCAGTAGATAAATCTGTCCCATTTGTTCTTCAGAGAAAAGACGGGGGTTAAATTTCCAGGCAGGTGTTAGAGTTTAGAATAAGAAGAGCCAGATGTGTATGGAAGCTACTTCGGTCTCATGAGGCTGGTTTTAATTCAGCTATTTCCCTGGAGTACCACACAATCAATGAGTTCCAAATCCTGGGGCTACCTGCCTTTACGTGAAATCATGGGAACGTTTCTTCACAGCGTACTACCGAACATGTGTGGAAAAATTAGAGCAGAAATTAAAGGTAAAAAAAAGGTCAACCTGAGGATTTACACGAGCAACATATTTCTTTGAGTTTCCAAAATGGAGAGATTATAACTAAGTGGAAATGCTTAAAGAAGAGATGTATTACTATGAGGAGAACTGCAAGCAGTGCAAAACTTGTACCTAGATTTTTCATGTATTTTTTCTCTCGTTGTAGGCAGTGTTTTAAAAGTCAGCATATGTAGGTCATGTGCGGCACAGTGAAAGGCATTAGAGCTAGGTGAGTCGAATCAGGGAGGGGTTTCCAAAGGATGATTTTTGAGCATGCTGTCCCTACTTCAGTATGTCTGTAGAAGTAAATTGATGCATTGTATCTTGAATTAGCCTACACAATGGCATTCAGTTCCACTTGATGAGACGAGCTTAATTGGCTTTAAGAAAATAAAGCAAGGTAAAGGAAGATGTACAAGTGAAAGAGAGGGCTTGGCACTTTATTGGATTTTGAGGCCTGTGAGCCATGTGTCTTAATTGGGGCCAGTTGGGATCATTTAATAATTGCTGTCAGAAGATCAAATTTAATTCTCTTTATAAAAAGACCACAGTGGGATAGAGTTAAACAAATTGTCATCTGAGGTTTCAAATGAACGAAGCTTTAATTAGGTTGATTAGAATGCTGTAAGACAGAGAGGGTAAGAAACAGGAAATTGATGAATCTGCTGTATACCATGTTGGACCTTATATGACAGTACTGTCAAATATCTTTATTTCAAGAAGATATACATTAGCATAAAGGGCTATAGTGCAAGAACAACATGCGTATATAAGTACTTTACATATACAAGATAATTATAACTTTCTGAAATCTGTGATTTTAAGCAGATATATTAATATTTTTATTATCATAATCTTGTCTTTAACATTACTTTCATACATTTTTAAATCTGCTAAATTATCTTCTCTACTTGTTTACATACTCACTGACTATGCCAGATGAGAATTATAATATATTTACTGAAAGCAGTCAGAATTTCTCAATTGTGTAATAAATATTCACTCTACTTAGTCCTCAGAACATTTGCATGAAAAATCACCAGGTTTTGATCCCCAAATTTCCAGCAGAGAAACTGAGTGGAGGTGGCATGAAATATTTTTCAGCAGAAAAAGGAGCAGATCTCAGCCATGTTCACATTCCAACTTTAGATTCAATTCTTTACACTATGCTGCCTGCTACTTTTGTTGCAGCTGTCTATTTCTAATATTTTTTTTTGGTCAGAAATCACCTTACATATCAATAGAACCCAAAATGTACCATTTCTGAGAAAACATAATGTACATTCAAGGCCACAAAAAGATTTAGCTAATGTATCTTTGTATTGATTATGTTTTGTTTTTTCAGCATGCTTCTAGGACAATAATAAAATGAGCGATGCTGGCAATGATCTGTTTAGGGAAAAAAAATGCCCATTCAAGATAGAACAGAGACTATCAAGCAAATTGCACTGTATTTCCCTCTGCAAATTAAGCACATTTTATATGTCTGTTTTCTTCTGATATTTGTCAAGGATGTTGACTTTTTGCATTGGCTGCTGCCAAATGCAATGTGTTTTGTATGTGTAAGAAATAAAATAAATAAATGCAGCTGCATGTGCTAATGGAGTGGTTGCAGCTGAGGTTCAGCAGGCAGGGTGTGATGCTCACTTGTGGCTTTTGTAGCTGTAGACAGTAGTAGGTGTATCTCTGTGGTAAACACCTTCCATTCCAGTAGAAAATTTGCTTTTACAGGTCTTGAGGTGAGAGCTGTTAGACTCTGATTCTGTGAAAAAAATCAGAACAAATCCTCATGTGGAAAGTATGAATTAGTTACCTAACACAATTGTCAGAAACCGAATGTGAACTATGATGTGGTTGAACAGCACGCTAAATTAGATGGGGTATTTATGTCTTTGTAACTGACTTGAGATGGATCTTTAGTATTAAAAGTGCAGCTCTTTTAGCTCTTTATCATATCAAGGCGTAATTCCTTTGTGTGCTGTGTATCTTACTGCATTCTCTTTCTTTCTGCCTTTTCATGTGAGTGCTGTTAACACAAATATATCAATTGCTTAATTCTTTCTACACCANTAAGGAAAAAAAAAAAAAAAAAAATAGACTATAGAACATCCCACTAAGCCAAAACAGCAGAAAACTCCTTCCTCAACAGGCAACCTCAGTCAGTAGTTTCAGGTACCTTGCCCATTTCTTCTCCCACAAGGCATCTCTTTCTGTTTTCTCTCTCATAGCAGATTCCATGTTATCTTTCCTTTGTTACAGCCATGTCTGTTTATGCATTTTTTTCTAGTCCCAAACTAATGGGAATCCAGTTTGGATCTTCCAGCATAGGGAGATGCTTCTTGTCAAGATAGAGCCAGAAGGTAGAAAGCAAGTAACTTCAGCAAACAAATGACTGTGTGCTAGAACTAGCAGCTGTGACCATGTACTTTATTTCTTGGTAGTCAGAACCTTTCATTTTTCTAACAGGTGCTTCATTCTGAACATGCAAAATTCCAGACATGAGGCACCAGTCAATATACATGCAAGGTTTATTTCCTATCATGTGGCCTATAAAAGGTATCAGATCTTTGTAAGAACAGTATAAGCGTTTCTTTGCTATACTGCAACTGTACTTTTTTTTTTCCTTTTTTTAGAACAGATGTATTCTGAGTTCACATGTTTCTACTTAAATGGTGTGTATTTTGTATATTTAAAAGCAGCAACTTGTTCGAATTTATGAGATTTACCATTAGAAAAATACAGATATTTTACAGACAGAGGCAGTTCCTCACCCCTATTCAGTGAAACACAGGTGTTTTCATTTTTTTATTAGCCTTATTATGTACCAGACATACATTTTATATCCTTTTGTCCTTGGGGAAAAAAATTGTCTGAATGGGATTGGAATCATTAGTGTAGACTTTTTGGCTGTCAGGGTCATTGTGAAGACTGATATATTTCCCTTGCCTTTAAAAAAAAAAAAAAAAAAAATTCTTCTTCCTCTTTATTTCAAACCTGCAACTGTCTCTGGGCAAGCAGTCAAGTTTAGGGAGTGTCGTAGTTTTTATACTCATATTTATTATATATTAACATTTACACAAAATGAATGAACAGTTAGCAGCTGAGGAGCTCTCCACCATCTCATGAAGTCTACTTTTCATTTCAGAAGAACTATGTTTAATTCTTGACATTTCTGGGAAGGTCAGTGACAAGTCACTGCTTTAGGTGGGTGGTTGCATCATGCAAGACATCTTGGAGATAGATAGATAGATAGATAGATACATAGATAGATACATAGATAGATAGATGGCTAAGGCATTATTCAGCCCATACAGAATCAAAGTCTTCAAGCCTGAACAGGATAACAGCAAATTACTAGCTATTTTGCTAGATAAACTGGTACATACAGTTTCCGGGGATCTCCCCAGATTTGGTCAGATTTTGAGGAATTTCTGTGGCTCAGGGCGACCTGCCTGAAGACTTTCACATTTGATTGCTTCAGTTGTCTGGTAGGAAGCTGAACCATGTTAGGGGATATGCTTAAGAGATATTGCCCCCTTTGGGCTTGACTAGCTAGCCAAATTCAGGGTATTACAGGTCCTTTCTGTTAGGGTAGAGAGGCTGACAAATGACTCAAGTATTTCCTTGATAGTTTACAAAGACTTCTTGCATCTCTAAATGTTGCAAGACTCAAGAATTGATGCCCTTTATCAAGCATTAATGTTTGGATTCCCTTTCCCATTGACAGTAACTCCAAAGCCATTTCTCTGTGTCCATTTTTCTTCAGGTCTCCACTCCCTGTATTTTCTAAAACTGAGGTCTCTCCCAATGTATCTCCATTTTCAGCTTCTCTTCATGGTAACAAATCAGAAACCTCTATAAAATAATACCAAACAAAGTTCTTTGCTGTTTTTTATTCAAGTATCCAGGTCTATAAGGTCACAGAAGTTACACTTACCAGCAGTAATCCTGCTCCTTCTACCTTCTTTCATCTTCTAGACGTTCCTCGAGTCACTCTTAAAATGGCAACATCACAAGCAACACTCCCCAGCCAGAAAATTGTTATACCGCCTTAGCACATTTATACAGTTTTCCTGTCAAGATATTTCCCATCACTAACCCAAAACAGTTTTACTTTCATTCAAGCTTTACCTTTACAGTTTTTTTCACTCACTTTGGTCACGCTGGAAAGGATTCCTTTTATGAAACTCTTCACAATATTTCTATAGAATCTGTTGTCTGTCTCTTTTAGTGAGGAACTTATTCACATCTCAGCTTTTATGCTCTTAATTTCTACACTTATGTTCCCAGTTTTAAGGTACTTTCATCCTCACTTTTGTCCCTGTTCTATGTTCTTAAATGATCTGTCTTAATTTTCAGCTTAGTCTTCCAACCAACTACAGTGCTCACTCGTTTATTTGTTCAGTGCTTTAAAGAGACTTTGGATTCTTATTACATTTTGTCCTGTTTATTAGTGCCACAAAATCCCTGTTTCTAAGAGCTTCCTCTTTTCTCTTAAAAACTTCCTAAAAAGTTTCATTTGCAAACATGTAAGTTATCCCTTTTCAAAATGTGATTATTAGTTTTCTATGAATCTTTATTCCTCCTCACAGAGATGAAGTGGTGGTGGTGCAGCACAAACCTAGAACAGCAGAACTTGATTTGTGTTGTTAAACATAAATAGGCATCATTACAGGTCCCCTTTGAGCAAGAAAAAGGAGGATCCTGGGTCAGAATGTGTAAAATTCCTCTGGAGCTTGTTGGGTGGAGATGAAGGAGACCAGGTCTGTGGAGATCTGAACAAGATCACCTGTTTTACCCAAAATTTAATTATTTTCTCCATCTACTCTGTCTACTGCTGCAATGCTGATCATTGACCAAAGTTCATGCACTGCCGTTTCCAGCTCTCATCAAAGTGCATGTACTAAGCTTCCTTGCACTGCCGCAATTCAGCAAATTATAAGCAGAAAGTAATCAAAAGATCTTTTTCTGGTAACAAAGAATTCTTTTGAGAGTCAATCCTTATTTTCTTCAATAGAGGACAATCTAAAATTGTCTGCCACTGGTGTTAGCATTACCAAGCACTTGTGATTTGATATTGCAGTACACAGCTTTTTCCAATAATACCTAGAATTTTCCCTTGATTCTTAAAAGCCGTTGTGGCGATTTATGCTCCTCACCACAGACTTCCTCGCATACGAGCACTAGTAACAAATCTGTAAATCTAGACCTAACCACAGCCAGAGACTGCTTTCAAGTGATGCAATGACTTAACTCTAGAGATCTGACTTTTCCTATAATAAGCCAACGCTCTCCAAAGTCCTCTGCGTAAGCCTGCTCCTGAACTGTAAGCACTAGTATCTTACCCAGTATGAAAAATATCATTAAGTATAGGTATTTCAAGATCAGAGTAGTTCCAAGACACCTTTTCAGCACGCAAGGTTGAAATCATGCACTGTTGACCACTAAAAAACTTCCTCTTCTCCTCCAGATCATTGTGACAGAATGAATTTGTAAAACATCTTTCGTGATATTTATTGCACATCTATTAACTATAATGCGACACATTTTTAGTTCGAGACTCCTAGCTGAAATTGCAGTGGTCCAATTTCCCCACTCCATTTTCAGGCAGTTTCCCATTCCTAGTCACTGTCTCCATTTCAGACCAATTAGGTGATTAATTTTTCAGTCTTTTTTTTTTTT
>VWYH01009571.1:6719-171955 GCA_013399365.1 Pampusana beccarii | reverse complement strand
TTGAAGACCGAGGTGAAGAAAGCTTTAAACATGTTAGCTTTGTCTATGTCCCTATTAATAAGGTGGCCATGTTCATCAAGTAATGGGCCAATGTTGTTTCTAGTTTGTCTTTTGCCATTAATATATTTTAAAAAGCTTTTTTTATTATCCTTCACAGTACTGGCCAGTTTCAATTCTAATTCAGCTTTGTCAGCGTGAATTTCTTCGCTGCAGTGGTGAGCAGCACCTCTGTAGTCCTCCCATGTTGCCTGACCTTGCTTCCACTGACCATGTAATTTCTCTTTTTGCTGTATTTTAAGAAAAAGATGCTGGCTCAACCAAGCTGACTTTTTGCATCACCTGTTAGATTTTCAGCATTTTGGAGTTGCCTGGTCCTGTGCTTTTAGTAGGTGGTACTTAAAAAACGATGAATGCTGATGGATCCCAACACCTTCAAAAGCTTTTTCCCAGAGAATATTACTAAGTAGTTCTCATTCACAGTCTGAAGTCTGCTCTCCTCACATCTAGTGTTAAGGACTTGCTGGCAGTTTTTGTCCTGTCAGCAAAGATTTGAACCTGATCGTGGCCAAAGGAGGCACCAGTTGCCACTTCTCCCACGAGACCCTCTCTGTTAGTGACAATCAAATCTGGAGATTTGTTGTCATTGATGTATTTGACAGAGGGTTAAAACACATTTCTTAGGATTAGAGCTATTTTGGCTGTTTTTGAGGCAAGCCGTTTTTTTCTTCCATCTCCACATTTTGAGTAGTGACTGGTGGAGCGAGATCCTGGTTGACGACTGAGTGGATGAATAGCGACAATTAAAGCTTATAATAAAAAATAAAGAAAATATTGGAGTATTTCAGTATATTTCAGATAAAAGTGACTGCTGGCAATAAGTATCTCTTCCAGAAGGTGCGGTTTTCCCTGGGTTAAGCACGGCAACGAGAACTCCGCACAGCACCATTTGGAAATTGCCTTTGAAGACGTGAAGCCCTGCTTTGCCTATGTCACGACTGCTGGCTTGGCACAGCTCCAGGAGAGCCAAGAGCTTTGCTCTTGTAAAATTATTAAATATATATACTTTTCACTTAAACAGCAGACAGGAAGCTTCCGCAGTCATAGTTTAGGATAATAAATTTTTTTTTTCTTTTCTTTTTAAGGAGTCTCATCCGAAGACTATCCATTAACACGTAAATTAAGGTTTTAAAGTTGACTTATCCAAGAGTTAATTTTGCATGAAGTCAGCTCTTAAACATTTCCTTTATCAGGTGAAAATGTTGCCCCTTCTCTGTCTGGCACCGCAAACTTTTCCTCTTTCGCTGATCTGCTCAGCCTCATGGAAAAAATGATTGTTTCTTTGTCTTTGTAACTCTCCACTTCTCTAGTAAAATAAATGGACTGGTTCCAGTGCGGTTCAGAGTTTCATCTTTGTGCCTACCAGGGCTGCGTGTTGTCTTGTACGCGTAGGTGGTGGAACAAAAAACGCTCTTGGTTCAAAGGCATAGTGTGTTTCCACTTGAGATGAAAGCAGCGTCTCCTTTAGTGGCTAGCCTTACTGGGAAAAGCGGTTGTTGCTAGTGTTTTGAACGGTGAGGAATGATTTTTGGCGTTTCGAAGTCTGAGGGACCCAACGAAGGCTTATTTCTAGGAGATGCTGCACACCCGCTGCTGAGAATTGGCATGTATTTGGCTTCTCCCACCAGGGAAGCAAAATTATAGATGCCACAACTCCCAGGTCACAGTTTTGTTGTTGCCACCTGTGTCCCTCTGTTAGGGGGCAGCAGGACACACACACAGTACCTCCTTCACACGGTCCCATTTCCAGATTTTTCTGCATGTCCCACGATTTCTTTTCCACTTTGCTGTGAAGATAACCACATGCTCATCTCCGAACATGGCTACCACCCTTGTCACTGGTGACTTTTTCAGTTTCAGGATTTCGAGGCACAAGGGCAAGCTGAGGGCAAACCCTGGCTTTCTGCAGAAATCCTGGCATAGCGACTGTGCTGTGAGCCCTTGGTGCTCCCACCCACACCCCGGTGCGTGCAAAGCTCACCCGCTCAATGAAATCTCTCTTTGCTCTTCTCCCCCATCCAGGCGAGCTCATCGGCTATGTCTGGCCCAGGAGAGAGCACCAGTCCCGAAAGCAGCAACCTTAAGTATTCAGGTCAAGATGGGCTGTACACAGGAGTCAGCCTGACCTCCACAGCCGAAGTGACAGCATCTGTCAGACAGGATCCCTGGTGTGCCCTGGCTCTGGCGTGACCCGGCATGAGTGAAGCTGGATCCCGACGCTGTGCGGCAGCCCCCAGATGTCTGCGCACGGTTTCTTCTGTGGAGAGGTTGCAGTGGCAGTGAGAGTGCTGGCAAAGACCATTCCTCTGAAATTGTTCCTGTGCCTTGGCGGCAGAGGTGTTTTTCAGCCTCTGAAAGAGGCTCTGCCAAAACATCCAGTTCTTCAGCTATGCAAGAAAAATACAAGGAAAGCGAATGCCCGTTGGGGATAGCTAAGGCAGCCTTACACTCTCAAATAAAAAAAAAAGAAAAAAAGAAAAAAAGGAAAAAAGAAAAAAGAAAACAAACAAACACAAAAAAGAAGAGATAAACCTAGACCTATCAATAGATTCCAGAAATACATCCTCGACTTACCCAGCACTGCTGCCTTTCTGATCGTAGAGTTATTTTCACTCTTCTCATCACCTTCTCCCCTGAGAATTTGGTGGAAGCTGTCAGTGTCGGGGAGGGAGTACCGAAGGCTTTAGTTACTGGAGACAGAGAGGTCCCTTTTAACAAGTGTCAGAAGTACGTACTGCTTGAGTCAGCACAGAGGTCTCACACCGAACATTTGATGTCTTCATGCCGTCGGTCTTCTCCTGTGCCCTCCATCTTCAGCGTGCCTTGGTCTGCTCTGCAGAGCCCAGCTATGCCTCTGGAAGAAATCACAACGTTTGGTACAAGTCTCACAAGGTCCAGCTGGTTAAGGAGATTCTGGGTTTGGTTTGGTTTTTTTTTTTTTTTGGTTTAAAATATTTACTCACTTTGCAAGACTGCAATATAACTTTTAAAGTACACTGTGACTGAGGTTTATGAAAGTTCGTATTTTCTGGCTGAACTATGTAGAGTCAGCCAAAATTTGTAAACAGGGTAGCAATCAGATATTTTTCTTCCATATATACAATAATTTTTTTAAAGAAGTGCAATTTGCGTTGCAGCAATCAGTGTTAAATCATTTGCATAAGATTTAACAATGGTTTTTATACGAATGAATGAATGTAAACATTTTAACTTAATGGTACGTAAATAATTTAAAAGAAAAACTTAACTAGGCACCCTTAGGCTTTTTATGCAACAAAACCCCATCCACTTTCTGTATTTCCAGTTTTTAAAGCAAGAGTTTCAAAGAACAAGCCTTCTCTCAGGAAAATTGCCCTAGCCATTTGCTCGGAAGTGTTGTACAAAAGCGCAAATGCATCCCCAGGTTTCGTGGGTTTTTTTTGCTATTGAATAAGTATGTGCTGGAAAGAAACAAATCTCAATGAAACTTTACTACCTAACTGATACATATGTAAATACTCCGTAAGATATTTAGGCATCTTGAAAATGTAGGATGCAATCTGTATAGTGTGACTGACTCATAGTTAGGTTGGTTTCCATTGGTTTTTAAGTGGGATGTCATTTGGAAAGTTGTTTCATCAGAGCTTTACAAATAAAAGGGTATTATTTTGGGATTTTTTTTTTTCCTGTACACTGTACTTTCTCCTTTGTCTCCAACGCAATTGTTAAGCTACATTAAAAGCTATGGAAATATATCTGCTATAAGCGGCATGTCTGATGGCTGCAAGCAAGATCTCCAGCTGAAGTGTATGCTCTGTCTAGTTAAATCTGCATTGTGTGTGGCTTTTCTGCAGCTCTCCTCACTACATCTTCTAATGATAGGTAAAACCAGGGCCCCACTACTACCAACACATGCCCCTCACAGGCATGTGACAGGTTTTTCTAATGAAAGTCTGAGGAACTTATCTCATGCCTTGTGAGGACTGTCATGGTTTTGCTTGGCCTTCATACCATAGCTAAGGAGTCTCACCCAGGTCCCCTGTGTGTGTGAATATCTGCTTGTCACCCACTGCAGATGTAACTGGATAAAGCCAACTCAGGGGCAGAGCCATCATGTGCCTACTGGCATCCTCCATTGACCAAAGGTGAAGGGCAGCAAAAACTGAAGGTGCTGCTATTGACAAGAGAAAATGGTGAATTTTAATTTCTGAGGGAAGTAGAAAACCTTTTGTTGGCTCTGAGGACTGGTCCTCTGCATCGCTCGGCTGACTGAAGCAATAAAATGCCGCATGTGACTTCCAGCACTGTTGGACTGGGAAGCTGGGATGCCCAACCTCCGTGCCCAGGGGTGCTGTCAGACCGTGGAGTGGCTGCAATGTGTCTTTCCTCCTCTCTGAGCCAGACTTTCATTTGGGGTGAATTGGGATAGCTCCTTGCCCTCCAGTGAAGCTATGCTGATTTGCACCAGCTGAGAATCTGCCCCTTGCTTTTCTAACCCAGAGAGTCGAGTCCGTCTCCCTACCCTGGGGTGTCGTGAGGACCATGGGATAAATGCTGCAGCACAGCCCTCGGAGGGAAACGGCTTCTAGAAAAAGGAATCAGGCCAAGCCTCATCCGGTGTTTGGGCTGCTCTGGTCAGCTGGGAGTGGGGACACCTCACCTTTCCCAGTGGGGCTGTCATGCCAGCCTTGGTGCTGTGACACCTCATGTTCTTGCTCCCTGGGGTTGGTGTGGCTGGGAACCCCAGCTCTGCTAGTCTTGGGGCCGCATGGGCTTGGATCTCCTGATTTATGAAAGTAAAGCCCCATCCAAGTGCAAAGCAAGCCAGACAGGGAAACACCGACTTTAAAAAAGCAAAGGGTGTGGAGAAAAGGGTGAATATCTTTCCTTTTGAAGTGTTTGTTGGCTAAAATGTCCTTTCCTGTGATATTCTAGTGTTGACGCTTAAGTGGATAAAAAAGCTGTTGCTAACTGGTGTTGAAGAGTGTCCTGCCTTAGCTGGGGCCGGCATCCTGGTTTTTTTTTTGCTTGCCAGGGGTGAAGTTTGGTGTGCCACTGCTGAAAAGCCTAGAGCAAAACTCACTGCCCTGTATGTCAGAGCTGTGTTTCTTGGAGTTATCATAAAACAGGAGGTTTAGACCAGCCTACCCCAGTTTGGGGCTGCTGACACAGCAGAAAAAGTCAGCTGGTTGCTGACACTCTTGCCGGCAGCCTGTGGAAGGCCGCGTTGCTTTGAAACCCTGCGGCACAATACAAGAGGGCTCCTGGGGGGCCCTGCTCCCTTCTCAGCACTGCCTTAACCCAGGGTCTGGTTTAGGGTGGTTCCTGCAGATAACGAGTCTTGCAGAGCATAAAAAGGTGCCTTGTGTGAAAAGATTCCTCTTGGGTCTGAGGCTAAAAATGCTCTTTTAGGTGATGTAGAAAAAAAAAAAAAAGAAAAAAAAAAATCTTTCCTAGGGAAGGTGTTTCCCGTTATTTCTTATCAGCAAAAACATCAGGAGTGAAATTCTTCGCCTCCTTGGACCAGAAGCAGGGCTAAATCAGGTTTTCATCCCCCTGCAAGAGACAGGGAATGTGTGCAGTACCATGTTGCCTTACACTATAGATGCTGAGGAGCTCAAAGCCAGGTTCTGTGTTCTGATTTTACACAGAAAAATACTGTAGAAACGGTACTTCCCTACTCACCAAAACTGCTCTCCAAGTGTACTGATTGCTGGAGCTGCTATTGCTCAACAAAATAAAGATTTCTCCTTAAAAAAAAAAAGAAAAAAGAATATTGCCTTTTAGTCCTGCTGAACTGGTGCAGCTCTGGGTGTGTGAGCTGGACTTTGCCTCATACATCATCGATAGCACTGATACTGATGGATGACCTGGCTAGATGCTTTCCTCACTTTATCCTTGTTTCTCTTCAGTGACAGCCCCTGGGATGGGCTGAGAAATAACAAAGAAATAGTCTGACCATGGGTCTCAGTTACAAGTGAAGCTGAACAAGCCAGACCGACCCCAGAGCAGCTGTCTAGTACTAGGATGAAACTTCAGAGTTGACTTTTTTTGGGAAAAAAACGCATACAGCTACTTGCTAACTTGGCACCTTTGCTCTGGAAACAACAAAATTAAATAGCCAATGACTTGAGGGATCTGCTTCAAGCTCCCCCACCAAGCAATGCCAGACATTTGCTTGGGTGGACCCTCAAGAGCAGACTACACCTGGCCACATATGTTACCCTGGGATCCAGTCTTCCCTAGGTCCCAGGTTTTTTCTTAGTATTCCCATCACCCTCACCCATAATAATATTTTTTTTTTCTGTTTAAAGTGCTTGAAATAAGTTGAGATCCCTGCTGTGGTCTGGAGTGGTGTTTTTCAGCATGGCATTGAGGGTGTATACTGGTGTGGTGTGTGTGTGCTGCGGAGATACGTGAAGGTGCAACAGCTGCTGGGTTTGGGTTGGTGACCTGGGTAAAGCAAGAGGACCAGTCTTGGACAGTTTGCCCAAAGGGAGAGAGAGGCATCTGGGTGTTTCCAGAATGACAGGTGGGCTTCGTTACATGGGGATGATCAGAGGGCAAGGACCTGGGTATGAAGGAAGGAGCCAAAGTAGCTGATTTTCTTGTTTTCTTGCTGCGAAACCAGACAGAGCCACATGCCAGCCCTGTAATATTTGCTGTCTAGAACTTGGGTAATTTATTGTCTGTTCCTGCATAAAAATATTATCACTTCTGCTTCTTTCCAAGAAAAGAAGGGGTTTAGGAGTATCACCCTGTTCCTGTTACCACGAGCCTTAGCTAAGCACTAACTGCAGAAACCCCAAGTGGACTTCAGCTCTTCCTGTGTGCTCACAGCTCCAGATCTTCCTTAAACAGCTGTCCTGAACTTCATTCCTCACAGAGCCTCCAGTTCCTAAATCTGTATACATTGGACATTCCAGGGTTGTGTCAAACACACTGAATCCAGTATTAAAATACAGGGCAAGGGTTATTGCAGTGGGCCAGCAAGAAGGAAACCGAGGGCTTGAAGGAGCGGTTTCAAATGCCTTCTGCTCCACATGTTGCAAAAGGCTTGAGGTCTTTGTTACGTGTTTGTAAAGTATTTTGGAATCACTTCTTAATCTTTCCTTAAAGATATCTGATGAAAGTCGGTGTAACATGTGGGAGAGGGGAGTAGATTTTAGGTGCCTGGGTGGACACACAGTCAAATAAAAGTTGTCAGGGCAATTTAGTAACCAAAAGTGTTAATGTACTGCTTGAACAAATAAACAGAAAAATACGAGTAGGAGTAGGGAGGTAATTTTGCTTTGGTCTGCTGCATCCAGACCTGTCATCCGCATTTGGAAAGGATGTTGAAAAATTGGTAAGGATAGGGAAAAGAGCTACAGAATTATTTAAGGTCTGGGGAAAACGTCTGTCCTTGACAAGTTTAAAGACCAGAGGCTGTTTAGAGTATCCAGAGGAAGACTAAAAAGTGACTGGTGTAGTAAGTCCCTTCACGGGGAGAAAAAGGTAGGTGATAACAGGCCTTTGACTTTGCAGAGAAAGACGTTACAAGATCTAGTGACCAGAGGGTGAAACTGGATTAATTCAAAAGGTTATTAATTCAAAAATTAGCTTCAGGTGAAACAATGAACATAAACAGCAATGGAAGTGTCAGCAAGGGATGAAGACAAGTGCTCAGTCTCTTCATGCCTTTGCAGCTGAAGCTGGCTGGAAGAACAGCTTTAGCCGACCAAAAGTGACAGGGTTCAGGACTGAGTGGGTTACATTTGCTGCATCATGACTTATAGACCGGATTAGTTTCCATTTGGTCTGAAACCGTATCAATTATTGGGATAAGAGCCAATGCTGAGATCCTGAATTTTTGTTGTTATTAAAAACCCCATGGCATTCTTCCTGAGAGCTGTGGTAAACACTGTGGTGTTTTGACCCAGTTTCAGCGTAAGCAGTTGTTTTTTGCCTACCTAAAATGTCCTACTTCCTCTCCAAAACCATCCCGCATCTTTATTTTTTCCTGTTAAATACATCCTGAGTTCCACAGAAGAAAGGGCCGTGCTTCAAAATTGAACAAAAAAACCCTGAAAATCTGTCCCCTCTTATGACATAGCACACAGGCAGGGCCTGGTGAGTAGCTTCTGGGACGAGCAAGAAGAAAAGCTTCTCCGAAGACTGTGGTCTGCAGGCCTTGGGTCTGTGACCTTTTGATGCTGTGAAGACCACAGCCTGAAGAATGAACAGAGGCACGTGGAACATCCTGCAAACGTGTTGATTTTACAAAAGGGAGTGCGATGATAAGGTTCTGTGGTGTGCCAAACACTAACTGTTTTCCAAATCCTACTTGTTTTGCTCATGGGAATAAATGATGTTTTAAAAAAATGATGCTGCTTTTTGTGCCTTGCTTACAGAGGATTCAGTCTTGTGGCATGAGGGGGAGAGCATGTGCCTTGTCTGTTTAGCTGGTCAGTTCTTTGATCCCTTTGCAGTACAGAGGACCCCAAACCAGCTGGGCAGACCCTGGTGAGCATTCACAGGTGTTTAGCACAAGCTTGCTTTGTTTTGTTTTTTTGTTTTTTTTTTTTGTTTTTTTTTCTCTATATTTATACATGTTAGTGCTCTTGCAAGCTTTGGTTTTGACACTTTGATGATTGACAGCACGCATGTGTGATGTCAGGTTTGCTTTTTATTATACCCTTCCCCCTTGCCCCACATGGCAGCAACTGTGGCAAGGTGCTGAATGAGAATGAAAACTTAGAAGGCAAAAAACCCCACTTTTTTCCTTTCTTTTTTTTTTTTTTAAAATAATATAAAACGTAAACCACTGAAAAGGCTTCCTTTTATCCAAACACCTCTATCTGCCTGAGGACACTGGGAACAAGGAAACCACAGCTTTTCAAGCAGCAGCAGACGTGTCTCCCCCTCCTTCTGCACCAAGAACAGCAGTGGCCTTGCTATGATAAAAGGTCTGCTGGAGGGAAGATCTGCTGTGCCTCACCTTCAGCAATGGAGCTGTAGAAGCACTAGGAGGAACTGCTTGTGGACAGCCTCTGCTCTCTGAGGCTCAAGGTGCCCGAGGATCAAGGACTTGAAATGGGCATTTATGAGGCTTGCAAGGGCCTCTGGCAGGCTGGAGTCCCCCATCTTGTATGTGTGTGTGTTTGCACGTGCCTTCATTTTCTTAAAATTAGATAATTTACACTTCTGTCCTTTGTCTAATGCAAGCCACATTCATCTGTAGTTGTTCTGTTTTGCCCGAACAGATGTTTCTTAAAAAAAGAAATGCTGGGATGGCGGTCCATCTTCAGATCAGTGAGAGAGGTGAGAGGCAGCGCCTGTGAGGTCTGGGCCAGCACTGCATGCACCAGGGCCAAGGCACCTCTTGGTGTTTCTGTGACTCAAACAAGAAATGAGCCATACCCTCTGTTCTTCACAGAATAAATTAAGTATGTCAAAAGGTTAATTTAATTTAATTTAATTTTAAACTATTAGGAATGTTTCAGCCTGGAACACGTTCCCAAGAACACCAATACTCCCTTCCTTATAACAAGATGAGGTCCTGTAGTTTTCAGTAACTTTGACTTGCCTGTTTCTTTGTTTTTCGTGTCAAAGCGAGACCCTGGAGACTGGCGAATACCATTACTATTTTCTCTAATGGGAAATAAATGTTGCTTAAAAGTTTGATGAATAAAATGTTTATTTTTCATTGCAACCACCAAGTGATTCTTTCAGGGTTTTTAAAAGAACTGTAGCTAAACTCAGAATAAGAATGGAGAAACACTCTGTACAATTTAGTGAAACTCAGAAAATTAAAAAAGGTGACTTCTCCCAAAGTATAGTCAGGATTAACTGTGTATTAGGCAGAAGGAGGCCAGTGACGTCTTTAGAGTTAGTGCTCCCACTTCATTACCCAGTCTTATGCTTTGCTCAGAGTAGTGATAAAATTCCTGGGACTAAATGAGAGGTTTGTGTAAGCAGGAAATTCAGGAAAAGCAGCTCGTCTTTTTAAGTCTCCATGATCAGTTTTCAGCAAAAGAAACTTCAAGCACAGATCCCAGCAGACTTGGGCTTTGTAAACAAGACACTGATATCTTGCCATTCTCTGTGGCTGAGTTCATCAGGGAAGAAGACATGGATAGGCACTGGCAGCTGTGTGCCATGCCCCTTCTCCAGTGTAAACCAGTCCTGATCCCACTGCCTTTAAAGGTGTGCACAGTTCTCCCTTATGCAAGTAGCCAGGGGTGTGAACTGGACTGCTTGCTTCAGGATTGTGCGACCAGGTCAAACCTGTCACATTGTGAAGCCCTTTCTTATCTAAAGCAAAGGATTAGCACTTCTGAAATGAGCCACATATCAAAAACTCAGGGAAAAGCTGAAAGAAACTCATGTTTCACACCGGTTATGTACTGAGGCACTACAATATTGATGTAGACTCTGCTTTCCCTGTTCTGGACCACCTAAAAGGTGGTCAGGATGCTTCACTCATGATGGGAAAACCTGTGTGAGTGAAACGTTAACTCTGAGGTTTCAGCCGTACATGGTTCTGAGAAATGTTAACCTTGCCTCTCTGTCCAGACAGATTTACACAGAGATCTTCTGTATCCCGTAGAATCGTAGAATAGTTTGGGTAAGAAGGGTCATCTAGTCCAACCCCTCTGCAATAAGCAGGGACATCTTCAACTAGATCAGGTTGCTCAGAGCCCTGTCCAGCCTGGCCTTGAATGTCTCCAGGGATGGGGCATCTACCACCACATTGGGCAACCTGGGCCGGTGTTTCACAATACTCAGTGTAAAAAAAGTCTTCCACATGCCCAGCCTGAATCTCTCCTCCTTTAGTTTAAGACCATTACTCCCTGTCCTATTGTAACAGTCCCTGCTAAAAAGGCTGCCCCCATCTTTCTTACAGGCCCCTTTTATCTCTCCCAGCCTCAGGCCTGCTCTTGCTCCCCTTGCAGTCAGGAGTGAAACTCCTTACAGCTCAGTGGCAGAGGTGGACTCTGACTTATAAGGACCTTTTAAAGTGATGAGCCCAGCCCTAAATTATGGCCAGCTAAAGCAGGCAAGCACAGAGGAAGCAGCAAGCTGTCTGGTTCAATGTAAAGTCTGTGTTCACTACAAAGGCAAGGAGTGTGTGTTTGACACCTTTGTAATTAACGAGACTACCTAAGGCAACCACCTAGATCAAGCCCCAGCCATCGGGAGGAGCCTCGTAAAACGCAGAGGAATTCAGGACAGGATTTGGCTAGCTTTCCCAGATGGTTTAAGTGAGGCAGTCTGTGGTTCAGGGGCTTGCCAGGTGTCAGAACTATCAGGTAATCTTGGCCTTCAAAACCCCAGGTTACCACCTGTATGTGGGGGAGGGCATGTCTACCCCTTGCTGTTGGGGCATCAAGCATCACATGCCCACCTCCACCACCTATGTGGTGGTGCAGGAGAGCAACGACCACCTGGGATGCAGGGAGCTTGTACTTTGGGCCCAGAAGTTCTGTCTCGAGCAAAAATGGCCTGTGTAAAGGAGAATGAATACCCCTTTTGGTTAAAAAAAACATCTGCCGTCTGCTCAACATGAGGGAAGCAAGGTAGTAATGGCCAGATGGAGCTCTACTAATAAAAGACATTGCAACATAAGTCAGTGGAAATACACCTTTTTAAGATGAAGACTTGAGATTAAGGACAGCTGCAGCACAAGACAAGAGCATGATGAACCAGAAGCTGTTGTGTGATCAGAAGATTTAGTCTTTTCAGCAAAGGTTTTTGAAGAGATTACATTTGTTATTCTTATTTCATGATTTGAAAGTATCTGATTTTCAAAAATAAAAAAAAGTCATTTTCATCACAACCAGGCTCATTTGACAGGAATACAAACATCTTAAAGAACCTCTTTCTTTGAGAAAATGCTTAGAATTTTTGGTTTTATTTTGCATTGCACATTTTCTGATGGCAGATTTCTTAGTGGAGCTAAGGGAAATTTATAATTTGCCGTACTTCTTGTTGCAGTAATTTTGCAGTAATTTTGGTGTAGTCTGCACTTGTCCAGCTTGCACAGGAGACTTTTTATAGGTACTCACAGACACTGTGGCTGCTTGCTGTCCTGAAGACAGCTGCCCCCAAGAGGAAGTCCTCCAGAGGGGCAGAACCTGCCCAAAAAGTCTGTATGGGTTTAGAGATGTGTAGAGGAAAAAGAGGCCAGATTAAAAGGACCTTTTTGCTAAAATCACTCTGAACAAAGAAGGAGCTTCACTGTGGAAGCAGAGAACGTGAAAGCATTGGGGAGAGACTGTAGTGACTATCCGAGCTCTCTTGATCGCCTGAGTTTGTTAGCGGTTCTGTCTTCGGCCTCATCAGCAGGCTTGAACAGAGTGGGTGAGGAGAGGGTTTCCCTGGCCCTATGGAGAAGGAGGGTCATTTTACAACTGCAGATATGATTAGATTAATTCCCCTATCTGTGTGTACTATTGTGCTTCTATGAATTAACTATGTAGCCAGGGAACAGGACAGCAACCTTCTATTAAATACAGAGCAGGTAATTAAAAGAATTAACGTGAGAGTTTTGTTGTTTCAAAAGCTGAGCAGAAGACCTGAGGCATGCAAGATGTTTTTGATTAGCATTATTATTTAAAGTGTGTAATAATGAAAAGCTCCTTGAGTTCGCTGATAGCATATTCATTAGCTAATCAACAGAGCTATTATTTTCTTTGAAGTATGCTCTACTCTGTGGTACTAAAGTGCACGAGCTGTTTTACTGGTAAGGGTAATTAAAGGGCATGTCATAAACACCACTGACGTAATGGAATATTGTTCTTTAACCGTCTCTCCAGTTAACTCTTCCACGTGGAAAAACAGATATTTTGCAGTTGACCCTCACCTGGTGTCAAGCATTCTCCATCTCCCAGCATCACTGCAGTTTTGTGAACCCATGGCAGTGGAGGATGTAGTCTCATGTTTATGGCTTGCCACAACCACGAAATACACACATCTGAAAGTCTTTCATACACCAGCCTTTGCAAAAGTCTTGCTGCTCTGTGGAAGCTTTTTCACAGAGCAGTCTAGTGTATGAATTTCAAAGGGGAGCCTATACCTGTGCAACCTACATTATCCAGAGGTATAACCCTGCTGGGGCTGGTGAACTCTTCAGAAAATAACAGATTTCTACCGTGCTTCCCTCACACTTACACCTTCCCTGAAGGTGGAAATATAGCCCCTGGCTGGACAACATAGATAGTATGTACCTTTCAGGTTTTCAGTGGAGATCTACCGTATGTATAAGGGAAAGGCCCGTTAGGTTGGAAGAGCTGCAGCTAAACTATGCATTTCAAGCACATCATCTCTATGTAGCTTTACATACGGGCTGCAAAATTTGGAGGATGTTCAGTACTGAAGTTTGAAAATCGAGGATGCTTTGCATCCAGCAGAGCTGCAGGCTTGTAAATGCCGTAGTAGCACATGGATGCATGAGCAAGCAAGGGAACATCAGCCTGAATGGTTCCTTCTTGCTTGCTTTCCCTCCTTCCTTCTTCCTCTCCTTCTCTTTTTTGTCCCTCTCTCTCTGTCTCATCCATTTAATTTTGTTTCTTTCCAGCTGCAGGTCTGTCTCACATATATTTCTGGACAATTGAGGGATTGGAAAAATCTTTAAATCCACGGTACTGAATAAAAGCACTTCCTGACTTTTTTTCCACACCGTTTATTAGGTTCCTCAATATAAGGAAGTTGTAGCCTCTCTTTACTGAAGTTCAGGTGGTGGTATCATTCCAGATAACAGCAGTAAGTAGGTCATAAAAACAGAATGGATAATCATATTTCGCTCACACAAATGAAAAAACAAAACAGATATGTATCAATAGGAAATAAAATGCAAAGTACTTAATTTCAGAATATGGCAAAATATTTTTGACTATATGTTTTAGAGGTATACATCCCTGTTTGTCTCAAATACTCATGTTTCCAACACAGATGACTGCCTTCATTTGTAATTTAAAGCAGTGTCCAAAATTCTGTTCTGATTATGAATTAGGCCCACTTAAACCAATATTTATTTTCCGTTCAACTGAAAATTATTGAACACAATGGGATAAACTCGGTTTTACAGCCAGAATACTCACGTGCTTTCCCATTACTATCCAAGGTGGGAAATGCTCGGTCCTCCCTCCACTGCCGGGATGTACAGAGGGGCTTATTATCACCATTTTATGGATCAGCAGGGATGAGAAAGCATCCAAAGTTTTCCCGAAATCTCACAGGAGTAATTAATAATGAAGACACTTCCTGAGTATCTTCCAGGTCCCAGGTGATGTCCCAGCCGGTGGACTCTGGTAGTATCTCACCAGTGCCACGACATGGGCAATAGCGTGTGACAACTCATATTGGTGACTTCTTGGTGTTATTTCGGTTGGGACCACCTAGTACTTTCCCAGCTGCTGCTCATGCTTAGGTGCCAGCAGCTGGGTCAAGGACTGGTCCCGGTTTGGATTGCTGCCCCTCTGCTTTGGAGGGTAAGAGAGTTTAGCTGGTGGGACATAGGCTGTGCTTTGCAGTACTTCCCCTCTGGCCGTTCCCTGGCCCATTTTATTTCCCAGTGTAGATACACCCACTTGGTGTGTATTTGTGGTGTGTGTTTCTCTGCTTGCACAGAAGTGACATATTTGAAGACTGGTTGGTGAAGAAAGAAGAGGAAACACAATACAAAACGTGGATGAGTCTTATGTGACCTTGAGACAAATCCTGCCTTCAGATGGGGGATATTTTTTCATGAAGGCACGTGATTCTCTTCCTATGCAGTGTCAGTACCAAGCAGAGATAGGCCCCAACACGTGATTCTTTAGTGACTAGTTTGAATGGAAATGTGTGATTTCTGAACAGATTTATTGTGCAAGCAAAAATGTATTTGCTAAAGATTACAGCAGCGTGTTTGTTCTGGATGCTGAGCCTTTGGAATAAAGTCTGCCCTGTGTGACTTTTCATAACACGGTGAAATAAGGTTTGTGGTGTCAAATACTTGTTTTAACTTTGTTACCCCTGTCCCATGGTCTGCAGTGCAGGGATTAGGCAACAGAAGCAGAACAGAGCTGGGGATAAAGAGACTTCTCCATGGCTCAGACTCTAGCTCCTGTGTCCCTTGTGGATGTGGACAAGAGACCTATTTCCCATGTATATGGCCTCGAGGTCTGTGCCAGGTGTAGACAAACAACCTACATGCCCATTGCTCCCTGACCTTGCCAAAATGCTTCTCTGCACCATGTGTAGGAGGACACTGAGGAGGTCCTTGGCCCACAAGGAGTCCCTGGGTTCCTAGAGTCCTTCTCTAGGCTGTCCTTGAGCTCCTTACTACCACCTCCCTCTCAGGGCAGCAGACACCCAGGAGCACCTGCTGATGAGAACCAGCACTCAGCCTTGGACCTCTAATTAGTCATTACCACTTCAGATAGCCAATATTATTACTTTTTATGTCACAGGTATCACATGTTGTATAATTGCATAGCTGGAATGTTTTTGCAGGAGTTAGGACTAGGATTCTGCTACTGTGACCATTATCCCTGAAATGCAGCAGCTGAGGAGCTACGTCCCCTCTCCTTCAGAGCTGTTTTGCAAGGTGGGTTTGTGTGTGTTTCTACTGTGGATAACTCTTAGGTCACATAGTCTAGTGGGCAACCAGCTGTCCTGGTCTGAGAGCCCCTGTATTCCGGGAGCATGAACCAGGTGAGTGGGTGGACAGAGGTGTCTCAGGCTTTTCGATGAAGGATAGTGAATGCAGAGTACCATTTTGAGAATTTTCATAAGTCAAAATCCACCCTGTTTCTTTGCTCTGTTTTTCATTTCTAAAGCATTCAACTGACTGATCCGCAATCTGAGGACCTCAGTTTGTTTTGGAACTGTGGTTCATATGCACTTGTAGACAAAAATCAAAAACCATGATCCTATAGGCATGCTCAGGGCCAGCTGATAAAAATAATTATTTTGCTGGTGTGTTGAATCCAGTTAGAGGTCCCATCGCTCAATTTCTCTGGCAGAAACACTCCTGAGACTTTCTTTTGCTGATACTCCTCTGCACTGTTTGGAAAGAGAAACTCAGCCAACTGCAAAGTTATCTTGAAGTTGTCCTTGTACAAAGGAAAATGGTGCTTGATTTGGTCTGGCAGTCTGCTAACATTTGCTGCCACGGCATTTTTTTGCCAGTCTTCATGACGCCAATGAATGGAGGAATACTGCAGCACATGGATTTTGGGGGGTTTGTTTAGAGTAAGGGTGTCTGGAGAAGTAGTTTCCTGAAAGGAACAACCCAAGGGGCTGACCTTGCACTGATTCTGCTGACAGTTCCTGCTTGAAATGAGGTTGCCCTGGTCTGGTGCGACATCACTCATCTCCAGCAAGGGAGTTCCACACTATTAGGAGACACATAAGAGCTCTATAAGGAGTAATGTGTCCACAGGGATCCCTCTGTACTGAACATGGGATCTGAGCACACACCAGGCTCTGAAGGAACTCAGCTCCAGGCTGAAGGATGCAGTGGGTTTATAAAAGAAGTCTCTCAGCTCTGCACATCTTTAGATATCGGATTTCGAATCTAGCTCCAGATCCCAGGTCAAGTTAGAGGGAAACGAATGGGAAATATCCTGAAACAGGAACCAAAATGATCTCCAAAGTACTTGTTCTGGCAAGGCTAGCAGGAACAGCATCTCCATAGCTGTTACTTAAAAGCAGGAAAATCAAAAAGCATTGTCGAAAACTGATTTAAGGGGCTGGGCAGATTCAGGTGCAAGACAGGAGACTGAATGTTTTGCCTCTTTACCCTCCTCATGCTGTGTGCCTTGGAAACCTACCTGCGTCTCTGCCTGTTAATGAACATCTGCTTTTGATTGTCACAAACCCATATATTTCAGTAAAATAAACATACCTGATCTCCACTTGGGAAACAGCCCATTGTTTCTGCTGTGCCAGGTTCAAGAATTGCTTTTAAATCAGAGATGGACATTTTGTTTCTCACTAGCTTACTGGTTACATTTAAGTGCTAAACGACCCCAGCAGGAATTATGCTTCTGTGTTTGGACCAGCTGCAACACATGGGCTGAAATGTTGCCTTTTCTTTGGTGTCTGATGTGTCCTGTGTTGAAGGGCTATCTCCTGAGTACACTGCCTGTTGGTGTTAGAAAATAAATAGATCTTTCCTATCCCTAGATAATTCTGTGTTAGTCTAGCTGGATGCTGGACTAAATGCGGATGACTACACTAGGGCTAAAAAGCATGGCTTTACTAAGTCCGGCTCATCTCACCTGGTAACACTAGGTACTGTCTTTACTGGAGCCATTTAAGTTGTTATCACTGTGGCTGTCCATCTATCTGTGAGACTTCATGCTTGACAAGGGCTCCAGAAACCCGCATAATAACCAAATAAGACAAAACCGAAACAAATGGATGTGCACAGTCACCATGAAAGCTGTACAGGGCAGGAGCTCCTGGTTTCACAGAGCAGACAGAACTTCATATGTCATGACATGGTGTTTGCTGTTTGATGACCTGTTGATCTTCCCATACAGTATGAAAATCACTGTTTCTACACATTGGAAAACCAACATCTGTTGATTTCACATTGGCTATTGGTCGATATGATCATGACCATTTCTAACATGATTATGGTCTTGCCTTGTAACAGTGCTGAGAGCAGCTGAGATTCCTTACCTTCACCTTTTCAGTCTGGTTTTAGCTAGTCTCCATAACTAGTTGTGAGATAATGGGAGTAGGAGTGACTTCTGCTCAAGAGAGTAAAAGGTTCAAGATTTAATCCTTTTTTTTTTTTCCCCCTGTTTCTATTTATTATATCCTACCTAGGTGGTAAAAAAAAAAAAGCATTTAGTCATCTAATTTTCTGTAGGGAAAACACCCATGTGAATGTACTGGTTCAGACTAAGGATCCCTTTAGCCCAATACTCTGTCTCTAGAACTGGTTACAAAAAACTGGTTACACGCCTGGCGAGCATGAGAATAGGGTAATTACGTATAATATTTTCCTTTAATTCACTTGCACACTCTGACCATTTTCAGCTCAGAATGTTTTAAACTTTCCCAGCCACTGCAGTTTATCTAGGTAGTAGCTTGCAGTGTCTCTTGTCCAGGGCTTGTCCTGCTCTTCCTGAGCCCATGTAAACCGTGTGTATCCACAAGGTCATTTAACAAGGAACTGCATACATCTAGCACCTGCTGCAAGAAGAACCACCCCCTTTGTCTCGCCATGAACCCAGTTTGTATGCAACTTCACTCAATGGTCCCTAAGTCTTCTGAAAATACTGTGACAGCTGATCACTGTCAAGCCATTTCTAAAAAAACACTGTCTCTAGTATCTCAAAACCTGGATCGCCCAACAGCATGCTGTCCATGTCTTGTTGACACTGCTTATTGGTATTTGAAAGGAGTATGGTTTCCTTTATGCAATGTCATGTCATCCTCCAGAGGGGTGCACAAAGAGGCCATGTTCAGCTCGGGAGCATTAGTAAACAGAAAATAAAGAGAAGTGATTTTGTCCAGGAGGAAACCTGTGTTTCAGAACAGGCCTGTTTGTGCACAGCAGGTCTCTAAGGGACATCCAAAAGCATCAGGCCAGGAGCATAGGCACAATAAGACTGTCCTACATGCTGAACATGCCCAAAGGCACGTGACTCACCGCTGAAGACAGCAGCTGGCTAAGGGCATCCCATAGCTGGTGTGGGAGAAGTTCAAACTCTGTCTGGACAAAGTGCCAGCTGAAAAAAGGGGATCTCTCCAGGATCCTATCTCCTATCTCCTATCTCCTATCTCCTATCTCCTGATAGCTCTGGTTAGGTAGAATCGTGTGTTGAGAGATGCTCTCCACCTTTTCCATTGTAGGTTTCCTTCTTGGCTTACTGCTCACCCATCTGTTCTTGTGGGCAATTTCTGCCTTGCTAAAATTAGTGCCATGGCTGCCTCTGGACAAACAACTCCGGTTTCCCAGGTATTGGAGAGTTCTTTGCCCACATCCCGAATATGAGCCCAATTGAGGCCAAATCTGTGCTCAGGCAAGCAGTCTTCCACTCCTGCTCCCCCGGTTTCCACTCAAAGATGGTCCAGGATCCTTGCTAAAAGGTAGAGGTGCTTCAGACTCTGAACAGCTGCATGACCTCTAGGACTGGCAAAATGCAAATACTGTAAGCCCGTAGAAATGGAATAACCATTAGACTGCAGGTATCAGTAAGGATCAACCATGGACTTGCTTGAGAGGTGGCTGCTGCCTAAACCTTCCTCCCCAAGGGGAATGTCACTGGCACATGGCTGATGCTGGGGAAGGCTGAAAGGGCTGTGGGGATTTTGTGCATACACTGCAGAGCAAGGTTGAATTGTTTTGAGGTTGTGATGACACGTATGGGCTGGGGTAGGGCCACAACATCTCAAACACAAGAAAGTGAGTGTCAAGAAAGTAAAAAATGAACAGAAAGTACTTTTATTCAGGCTTCATTTGAGATCAGGATGAAAATGTGCATAATTCCTTTTCTTTTCCCCTTCTTGAGCATCCACCATTTTGCATCACAATTCATGCAGCTGCAAAAATACAGGGACTGTGGAGTGGGCAGTGGGGTGACACTCTTCTGTTACTTGCTATCACAGCAGCTGAGAATAATTAATGGAATAATTCAATGAACTAATATTACCTCACGGTTCTCATTTGAGCAGCATAAGGTAAAGGTTGGAACAGCAGCTCTTTCCTTCCCCTGCCCCCAAAGGCAAACGAACCATTAGCACTGCAGTAAAGCAGCAGAGCAAAGGTGTGTTTGCTGCACAAGGTCGGTCTCATAAAACTGAACTTTGCCCAAGACTGAACAAAACCATAAGAAAGACGCAGTCGACGATTAAAGACATGCTTTTTTTTAAAGGACAGGTTATTTATGACCTTCATCTGACATTTTATAAATTTTTAATTTTGTTACACAACACCCATTCCTTTCATGCTTTGGCAGGAGAGATGTCAGGGCATTAGGACAGATACAATAACCACATTTTTTATGCTTACTTGTTCTTGAGTTACCTTCTCCCCTTTAAAGTGTTTTATAGTCAATTGCTCTATTTGCATAATTACTGCCACATCACCAGTCAATCGATTTTATGTGTTTCTCTCCCAAACCAATCTAAAATATGATACGTATATAAAAACATCACCCATGGTCATACGGACTTCACATTTATTATTGCTTCAGGTCAAAGAGATATGATAAAATCACTCTCTGTTATTTCTCCCTCCCTGCCAGCTTCTTTCATTCACAATTCCAGATACTTTATATCACACAGTAGTATTGTTTATCAGTAATTTTATTTTCTCTGACTGGGAGACAAAAGAGAATAAGTAATAGAGTGAGTCAAAACAAAGCAAGTAACTACCAGAAGCAACTATCAGAATTGGTTATTTTTACACATGCATGGAATCACAAGCAACTTTACACATCAACAGGCTTGTCATACAGACATCTGCAGGAAAGACAAAAATACTCCTGCTTTTTGGGTAAATTCCAGGCTTGGAAATATGTGGTTTCAATGGAAACTGGACTCCAACGGCAGGAGAAACTTGGTGGCTCTATGACACATCTTGATGAAATATTAAAAAAACCCTAAACTCAAGTTAGATTACATGACCGGGACAAGCATCATCAGAAGCCAAGATGAATAAATTATTTTTCCAGATTTAACATATTAGTAAAGAAACGTGACACAAGTAATCACTGTTACGAGTTATGCTAGCTGGATCTTGCCACCAGTTCACATGACAGGGAGAAAAATCAGAGATACTAAGAGGAACTTCTTCATTTCTTGATGACTGGAATTAGCTCCCAGTTACAAATTATCATAGAATTAACAATCTGATGATCTTTAAATTTTTTTTGCTGATCCTTGCTAATCTTCTGTCCAAGGCACACCACAACAGACTTGGCTTTTTATCCCTTCTTAATGCAGACTTAATGAGTGTAAAAATCGCTTCTGAACATTCGAAAGAGAAAAGAAAAACTAGCTTGTTTCTTGCATAAAGTAAATACAGCAGTAAGTTACTTATAAAAGTTCTCACCTCCAAAAGATCCCAAATGGAGCCAAAAAAGATGTAATATCTCATTTCTGCTGATGGACTAATTTATCTTCTTCTCCTTTGTATCCAAAGTGTCAGTGTTATATTTTTTGTGTTTAGATTTAAACTCTTATGGATAAGATCATAGCTGTTTGGAGTGAATGGCAAAATTCCCACTAATTTTCACCAAACAGGAATTTACAGCTGCTTTAATAAAAGGTTTCTTGGTTCTTGCTGCCCTTGTCTGGGTGGTGCAGCCCTCTGCTTCCTTGTGCTCTTCTTTAGTTTGTTGTTGATTTGAGCTCTGTTATTTGCATGCTGCTAGGAAATACTCCAGTGTGCTTTAGAAAGAAAAACTCAAGAAGGAACTGGAAGATGAGTTGATTGATATTTGTGGCTTGAAAGTAGGTTCTTCACTGCTGATGAAATTGTTAAAGGCAAAGAGTGATTTCTTGCAGCTTTCATGGCAACTGTTGACAGTTTCCTTCAGAAAAGCCAAGCCTCACTGTTTTACATATAATGTGTTCAGTCTTATCCTGACATGGACAATATTATCAACAAGCTTCTGTCTTCAACTCAACAAAAAGGCTTAATAAAACAGTCTTCATAAAAAACATATAGTGACAAAAGCAGTATACAAGCTAAGACAAGGTCAGTCATTTGACCAACTCATTTGGACGGAGATTTGGGCTAGATGAGTGCTGCTGTAGTATGTGCTTGTTTTCCCTCCTGTAAGACATGGTTTGATGGGAATGCCGATTCTCAAACTTCTGCTAGGAGGTGTTGCTCTGAAGCCTGAGATGACAGGAAAATGCCTATCAATGACAGCCGGGTAAAGCTCCACTGAAGTTCTTTCTTTTCGCTTGGAGAGAATCTGGATTAATAATTGTTCAGCCATCCAGCTTGTGCTGTGTTCTGGATGGATATGGCCTGCATATTCATGTGAATACGAAACTGAAAAAGAAAGCAGTGAAACAACGTGGCCTGTGGTGGCATCAGCACCTTGCTGACCCTTCAGGTGACCCTCCTGCTATCCCACACAGGCAGGGCAGTGGCTCAGTTCCCTCAACAGGCTGGGAAGGGGCTGAAACGACAATCCTGTGACTGAAAGAGGATGAGATGCCAGGCTGCGAGGTGTTACTAGGGCGGTACTGACTGAGTGCAGGCACAGGTTGCCCAGAGAGGTTGTAGAGTCTCCCACTTTCGGGATGTCAAAAGCTGTCTGGACATGCTCCTGGGCAGCCTGCTCTAGGGCTGGCCCTGCTTGAGCATGAGGGTTGGACCAGGTGATCTCCAGAGGTTCCTTCCAACCTTAACCGCTCGGTGATTCTGCAGGTACTTAATCCAAGACACCGCTGTCTTCCCAGCTGAGCCGTATGTGTTTTTCATCTTCTCCAAGAAACGTTTCCTACCACCTACCCATTTTGCAAATGTTATTGGTGGTTTTGCAGCCTTTCTTGGGTTGTGACAGTGCGCTCACATGGTTGTCTCTAAAAGGTTGGGTTATCATACATCTATCTATGCAAATATGACAATGTTCAAACATAACATGTGTGTAACGCAAAGACTAATCTGTCTCACAGCTCATTTCCAGGTGTAATGGAAGTGACTCTACTCTGTTGAGCCAGATTCTCCTAGGCTCCAGGGTGCTTTCTTGGACTGTTCTTTCTGGAGGGCTAAGTAAGAAATTGCATTAGCAGGCTGTAACTCGGTACTTCCCAGGGTTCTGGGCAGGGTCTCCTCAGGAGAGAATCCTTGATTCAGGAATTCACTTCCCCCTGCGGGTGAAGAGAGCCCAAGTTTGTTGACTTTCCCAACACATTGCACGGGCTATCTATTTACTCAGGCTTTTTCTGAGCGGGTGGGTTTGGTGTGGAGGATCTCTGACATTTCCTTGTGCTTTCATTCCTTTGAGACATACCCATTGAAGTGCTTACCAGTTTCCAGGCTTAACTGCTTGTCCCTTATGTCTCCCAAAGAAACGTGAAAGAAATGTGGTAGATGTACAATGCAAAAAAAAAAAAAAAAAAAAAAAAAAAAAAAAAAAAAAAAAAAAAAAAGAAAAAGAAAAAGAAAAAGAAAAAAAGAGGAGTTATTACTCTCCTTCCCACACAAGCCTCTGTACTGGTTCTTTAGTAATTAGGGGAGGAAACCAGACTTCCTCCTTCCCAGTGATGCCAGACATTGCCGGCCTGGTCCTTGGCAGTGCCGGTGCAGGAAGCGTCCCTCATCCTCAGATGCTCACATCCTTAGGGTCTGAGGAGAAGCTGGCAGATAAGTGCAGCAGGGCCAGCCTTACCAACAGGAACATAATATCTGTCTCCTATGGAGCACTCTGGAGATCAAAAAGGATGTGTTGTGATTAGCTGTGCTCCCTGCCGGCTGCAGCAGGCTAACACGGACCGAGGCACAACCGATCCTCTTGCGCAGGGAGAGGAGGGAGGGAGGATGAAGGGAGCAGGGAGAGGGAGATTTTGGACTGAGTTGATAGCAGAATAAAATATTTTTCAAGCTGTAAATCTATTAGATAAACTAATCTCGGGCGTTATGAGATTCCAGATGAAATGCTGGAATATGCCAAGATTCTCATTTTTATTTCCAAATGTTGAGTTAATTTGGATCCAAACTGAGCCAAATTTTGCCTTAGTGTAAGCAGGTGCAACTCCACTGGCCTGAACAGAGTTACACCCACTTACAACAGGGATGGATTTGTCCTGAAGTGATTTAAATAGGGCAGAACAGGGTGCAGATGTTTCCAGTGTTTTATCTTTGAACCATGAGCCATATGAATAACAAAAAAAAAGTATTCTTAGTCTCTCTCACACCAAACTGTGGCCTGGAGGAAGGCTCTGTTTAAGCACAAGACCTTACTAATTTTCTTGTTCACTTGCTGTCACTTTTACCCACTTTCATTTCTTCCTCGTCCTTGATTTTAATCCTTTAGTTAACCTGGAATATTTTGAGGGGAAAGACATGCCACAAGAGTGAATGAGAGTTTTATTGACGAATTCACCTGACCTAGGAGTTATCTCATTTCTTCCGGATTTCAGTGTAATTAGAAACTGGAATAAACTTAGGCTGTGATTTTCACTGCAACTTTTGCGGGCACTGGGTTTTTCCTATTCTGTATTTTATTTAAAATACAAGACAAACTGTAATACTGGGAATATATACGCTTCCCGCCAAAAACCAGTGACTGTTTCTTCCCTGCTCGTTTAACAGTAAGGCTGAACATAAAAGCAAGGTTATGTTCAGAAGATAATAAACGGTACATTAACCTGTCACCACTACTTGTTTTTAAGATAGATAATAGGTGTATAACCACAAATAGAACAAAAAACAGTGTGGATACAACTGTTGTCTTGTTGGTTTTGGTTTTTTATTGGGGGGGGGGGGGTGAGAATCTTTCGACTAGTTAATTTTGAAGCACTGAGGGGAGTTTAGGCCCCATCTGGAGATTGGTATCACCTGGCTTTTATTCTTCAACCAGGATATTCCCAGCTCAGAGCCTTTCCCTCTTCCTCTGCACCCCCTGGTGTGTGCAGGACGGCCATGTGCTCTCCGCTTCCTTCCTTCATTGCCCCCTGTCACGGCATGACCGAGGGAGCCCCACAGCCCAGCAAGGAAGGAAGCCCACCACCCTCTGCCTTCATGGGAAATGCTCTCTGGGCCTTAAATCACTTCTTTGGTGCACAGGGGTGAGTGGGAAAAAAAAAAAAAAAAAGAGCGTGCATTAGGTTGCCTATTCATGCCCGGTAACCACCGTGCTTTTCTGACTGGAGGGCCAGGTGTTGTTTGCATGAGTCACCATTTTTCCCACTTCGGTGGTTCCGCAAGCAGCCCCAGAAGTGCTCAGCACTGTGGCCAGGGTGTCAGGGGGTCCCTGCGCGCTGTGGGTGCACCCCAGGACAAATATACGTGAAGTCTGATGCTGGGGCAATTACACTGGGCAGGTCTTCGGCCAGTCGCTGGCTTGGTACTTCGTCTAACACTGGTGAGGTTGTAACTGGGCCCAAGCAAAAGCTCTGAGTTTACCCACAGGAAATAAAAAGATGCACTTGTCCCATTGGGACGAAGGGTGCGCAAGCTCTGCAGTCTCCTGAGGCTCAGCTGTCCTGTGAGGATGGCTGCCCCGCTCCTTCCCACAGCTGGAAAAAGGCCTGAGCAGGTGAACCTTGGACATTTTCAGGGCTTTCAAAGGATATCTGCTATTAATGAGTGAATCCTTAATGTCTAGGAAAATACAGACCTTCATAAAGATGAGTAGGAGATCATAATCTGGGTCTTCCCAGGTGGCAAGACACCTTTCACACTATAACTCCAGTAATTTGTTCTCCTTGAATTTCTAGCAATATAGGCAGGCTTGCTTCTGTGTCCCTGAACAGACAACAGGCTCTTTAGCAACAATAGCAGCTTTGGCTGCAGAAAGTACTTTAGGTTCAGGCCTGGAGGATGTTAAGCCTCATCTTACACTTCCCCTTCAGCCACCCCTTTTGTTACTCATGTTAATATTCTTGGCTAGAGCAGCTTGTGCTGAAGGAAGAGGAACAAAACATTCTGTCCTTTAAGCCATCAGCTTTATAGGGTTTTTTTAACGGGTTTGGATTTGTGGTTTGTTTTTTGTTTAGTTTTATTTTTTTCACTGCAAAAATTTTACCTAGTCTGCATTCCGCATGGGACCTTGTGGGATTTGTATCCCAAGCATGAACAACTCAATGTGTTCTTGGACTTCACTAATACAAATCTGTGATATGCCATATCAAATCAGTGGTCAAAATGAAGAAAGATGGGGGGAAAAAAAGATGGTTGTACAATTTCTAGCTTTTCTTCCTATAAGTTCAGTACCTTCGAAATAATAAAAATTTTAAGGGGCCGGACAGATATTCAGAATATGATATTGATCAGCTACCAGGCTCTCCGGGACAAGTTTCCTTCAGAGTAATTCAGATTTTTTTTCAAGCTCTACCTGGAGTCCTCAGCCTGTGTCCTTGTTTGAAGGAAAATGTAAGTGATGATAAGTCCTTCCCATCTGGGATGCTAAAATAGATTTGAGAGGGGATGGTGCAGACTCCCTTGTAGAAGCCTCACTTTCTTCTGTGACATTCTTTCAGATAATTCACAGTCTTGAACATTAAAGCAGCTTGATGATGCCATGACTTACCTTTAGATGGGACAGCTAGTTCATGAGAAAGCACTTGCTCTCACTTGCTGTCATGCAGACTGATGCAACACTTACACCGGGCATTCACTTGGGCATTTTCATCTTTCATTATTTTTTTCAGAGGTATTGGAGACTCAGATCTGGGCAGGATACTGGTGTGGAGGACCACATGATATCTGCAACCCTACTGTACAGCATCCTTGTTCAAGAAACAACTAGACTTACTGCTCTATTTATCTTTAAGCCTAATAAAGCTCAGTAGTTCCCAGTTTTCATTGATTTAGAATAAATCAAATTATTCTAATAAATAACATGGAATCATAGAATCATTGCAGTTGGAAGAGACCCATAATTTATCATCCTGTAATCACCATTTCTACCAGTTCTTCTAGGACCCTCAGTAGAATAAGCCATTGGTCTGTCAAATCTTAATTCCTACCTACAGCTCCATGCTCCAGCAGCCCAGCTTTGGGCAGGAGGCTGGGCCAAGCAGCTTCCAGGCCTTTCTTCCAGCCTGGATGACCCTTTGAATCTAAAAATGACCCTCTTACAATGTACATAAGCACTAGCATTATGCAGGGCTTTCCTGACACCTAGGTGGGATTAGCTTTTGTCAGAGTATGGGCTTTACACAGCTATCAACATTTTTTAAGTCTGTTATATTAGCCATGCACTTCAAAATGCAATGCCATCACCTGACTTGGCTCATGTGAAGAAATATATGCATTAACGTCTTCTAAATGGTTCATGCATTCACAGAGACCACTGTCTTTGTAACTTTCAGGCTAAATTCTATAAGCGCTGAAGTTAACAGGCATTTGCTCTTGCTTCTGTTTCTCTTGTCAGTAATGCTTTACTCCTTGGGAGACACGCATGCTTTGGGAATCTCTGCTGTTCTTATTCAGTAGGCAGTGCCTAGTCAGTGGGAAGGTGCTCCTGGCATAGGCAAGCAGGGTAAGGAGGCACAGATTGTGTCCAGAATACCTAAAAGTCAGTTTTACCACCTGCTCCAGCACACACAGGCTGCTTTCTCTTTCATTCGGGGCACGCTTTACTGGCAGAGCGATGCTGTCTGCCTCCTGTGAACATGTGCGAAGCCTGTGGCTGGATTTATTTCCCCTTAAACTCAGCCAAAGAGAGCAACTTTTACTTTGCAAGTGCTCTCCAGGTGATGAGCAGAGGCAGAGCGGTAAGTGGCTGGAATGAGAAATGCCTCCCAGACAAAGGGACATGTGTCTTTGGGACATGCGCAAACTGAGCAACGGGTTCCCATTTCCTTCAAGAAGGCAACGAACTCTGCTTTTAAAAAGAACAAGATCTATTACATATGTGCACACATATCTGAATTTATTGGTTAATACAGGTGTATGTAAATCAGTAGTACACATACACCAGTTCTGATACTCAAATAGGGCTGCTACAAGTGAAAGCAGAATTAAATTTCGTGGTGTTATAGATCTAATCTATCCTGTTCATCTTGTTTCTTCAAAATACCCAATCACATCTGATTTAATAATGTTGGAAGACATATATTACCACTATTAGTGGATTGGGTTGAAATCAGCTCTGAAATTGTGTGCACGTTAACTCGCAGGGAACTGAGCTGGACAGAAACTCTGGGAATTGATTTTCTAAATGGCTGCTGGGCTGTCTTACTGGATACAGAGCCACTGACACACAGGGCTGGTGTGGGCCCTGGGGCAACGAAAGACACAAGAGAAATGATCAGTCCTCTTTCCCGAGCCCTTGCTTGCGGCTCTGGCCTGTGCTGAACCGTCTCCCACCTTCTGCTGGACACAAGGAGACTGAAGATGTTGGAGAGGAATGAATCTTTGGTACTTAAGACCAGGCTACAATTCCACAAGTGAGAAGGTAATTATCAAGGAGAGCTTAAATAGCTATTTTCATTTTAAGTACAAGTTTATAAAAGTAAACTATGAGGAACAGAAGAACACGAAAAGATCCCATTTTCCCATGTGTTTCAAGGCAGCTAACAAGGCTGAATGATCTGGGAGATCTTGAAAAGAACATCATTCCACACCTTCAGTCAGCTATCAGATAACATATTTGATCTTTATCAATTGCTAAAATTTCCAAGTGTAGTCTTATTGCTGGCTGTGCTTCCTTCCTTCCTTTGTAATTTATCTCTTAGGCTGCAGCGTTGGGTTCTTCCAGCAAAACTCCAGCAAACACTTGCCACAGGGAAGTTTCCCATCGTGACGCCACAGACAGCAAACTGTGAGGGGACTAAAGGCAGTGCTCAGATACACCCAGGTATAGACAGCTGCACGGGCGGCTGGATCAATTTTTTTAATAAACGCCATGACAGAGAAAGCAAGTCACTTAGCTATGAGTAATTACCAAGAGTTGCTTTGGGTGTTGCCTACGGGGAGAAAAACTAGTTACATACCTGGGTGTTTTCCTGCAAGAACTGTTTTCTACAGCATTTTCCTGCTTATCTATACTAATCCTGCCTGCAGCATCTCAAGATTCAGTCCGTGCCCATTCCCTGTACATTTCTATTTATTCCATATCTCAAATATCCATCTGTTGAAAGATAAAATGTCCATTCATCCCCTCACAAAGGTGTTGTGAGGACAAATATATTAAAGATTAGGAGGTGATGTGGATATCACTGTTACTGGACCATATAAATCCCTCAAGAATATTTTTATACCTTCCTGTATTTTTAAGAAATTACTTTTCTTTTTCAAAAACAGTTTAGTGAGCAGGACGTAGAGTTTTTTAAGCTCTCACATTTCTGTTTCACCTTATTATTCGTAGTTTGGCAGTGTCACTAAATGATGTTGTAGAAAGTTAATTATTTTTAGTCAAGCAATGTAACATGGCAATAAAATTTTCGAGCAGGAGACTTGTTTGAAAGGTCAATGACCCCATATAAATTTCTGAGTGTCAATAAATATCTTTCAACATAGGTGGAACAATATTTGTATGGTTATGGACAGAGTTGTAGAGTTTAGCTTGCTCAAGACCATTAAAGATATAATGCTTGTAGCTGAATAATAAATGTCATCAATGCAATCTGTAAAACTATGCCCACTTGGACTTGATTTTTTCAGAAACAGCATTGCCAGTTTCAAAAATCAAAGGTCACCATGAAAGCAGAAAGGTTTTCACATAAAGAAAAAACTGGCAATTTTCTAAGTAAAGTTTTATTTTCTCTTGATTACACTGAAATGTAATTCCTGTGTTGCTGAACTTTACACCTTCCTGAACACAAACAACACTGTAACAACCACCTTCTTTATATTTTGGACTCCTGGAAGTGACTACATGATTACTTACTAAACTAGGAGCACAGAGGACATTTCTATCTTCGGTTTTCTCATGTACCAACATAATCCCTCGGACAGGATTTATTCTTCTGTAAGATGCATCTATACCTGCTACTTATTGTGCCACTAATGGAAATATGAGGGGAAAGACATCAAACACACTTTCACGAGGACTTTCCAACTTTGTACTGCGTTTGGATGGACATGTGCTAGGTGACCAACATGTCAAGTCTTTATGAATGAAGGACAGTAATATGCTGAATTATCTCACTGGTATTCCACACACAATTTTAAAGCCAAACAATGCGTGTCTTTTATATATGATTCATCTCCTAGGAATTAATGCCTTCATAGCACCTTTTCTAAAACAGGAAATAAATACATGTTGCTAAGCTACTTTCGTGCTTTGAAGAATCCCATTGCTGTTTCCATTGTCCAGTGTGTGTTTTGAGGGCTGTGCTCCACCACAGAGATTTCTTTTTCTCCCACAGTGAGCAGCTCTTTTCACATTTGCCTTACTTTCTGGTGAAGGTAAAGAGTCACATAGATACCCCGCATGTTTCGCCTCTTACACCTGTGCCAAATGTGCTTTGGCCTCGCATTGTGCCACCTTGCTGGGAAGCACCAGGAAGATGTAGACAAAAATTCTCTAGGCACAGATGGAAGTCTTCCAGGCAGTGAGGCACCAAGCCAGCACTGGTGACCTTATACTCCTTGCTGGAGCACTCCCTCAAGAACATGTCAATGTCTGGGCTGGGACACTCGATGCTCCAGCCAGCGCCAGCGTTTTTGCCCAGCAGCTGAAGTAATCTTGTGTCTCAAGGATCTACTCCCCCATCTTTCCATCTTCAAATGGGCTGCGCATAAACTTTATACAGTATTCAGTTTCTACAGAATTACTTCCCACCTCTTGTTTCTCAAGGGTAGGTGTATTAAGGTTAACTAAGTTAGGAGTCATAAACAGGAATGGCTAATGTGGTTGTACAAGCTTCCCCCCAGAGCCTGGTCAATATTGTAACTCTGACCTGTAATGCACTCTCCCAGCAATTCCAGTACTGGGCGTCTCTTAAACAAATACGGCTAATCACTTCAACAGGTTGCTGACTTTTATGAATTGAATTGCATAGCAAATAGCTGTGACAGTGTGTACAACATTGCCAGACAAGAAAACAACATCATTATGTAGGGAAGAATGTGCCCTATCTCAAGAGAAGAGCAAAAAAGTTGTACGCTTCTTTTAAAAGCGGGGTGTTACTTGGTGAGGGGTTTTGTTTTTTCTGTTGGGGTTTTTCTGGCATGTATCTGGGAAGCTGGTGCTGCAATGATGGGTCAGACATGGGGAGAGCCGAATTCTGGCTCTCCATTTTCAAAGATAGGCACTTGATGCTGCATAATGTATGATAAAGCTGTTCAGCAAAGGCAGATAAAAGGCAAATCCTGCAAGAGACTGAGCTACCTCAGCAGCAGCAGAGAGATGAAACCCTGCACAGAATGAATCAAATGACCACTGAGAAAGCGGCTTTCTCTCAGTACCTACAAGGGTTTCAGATGCCTCCCCCATTGCAGCCCATCCGAGCAGCTCCCTTTGCATTTTCCCTTGCCTGGCAAGCACAGAGATGCCTGGAAAAAGGCCAGTGGCTCCTGCCTGCACCACCGTGGCCACACCGCCCTGCCCTTCCTGCCCTCTCCATGCCACAGACATGCTTTAACAGCTCAGCTAATTCCCCCATTAAAGGAAACTTCTTACTTGGTCAATTCTGCCATTGGTCAATCTTCTCCCATTTCCATTCTCCACCTCTTGCCCCAAATAATTTAAATTACTTCAAGCTTGTCACACCTGAAATACATTTGGGTGCATCTTTCTTGCAATATATAGACTGGATTTACATTATAGTAATTTAGCTTTCTGAAGGTTTTGACATAATTAGCCAGTCAGGCCAGCTAAGCTGCAGATTGCTTTATACTGTGTATTCAAAGAGCATCCGGAGCAGTTGGAATACTCTGGAAATCATTTCCCTGCAATTTTCAACAATCTAATACAAATTCTTGGTAGAATGATACATTAGTCACATATTACACAACGTGTCTTTCTCTAATAACTTACAGCTCATTTTAGCTGTACTAAAAATAGTGGTTATAGCCCTCATTAATTATGAGGATGTTGGATAGTAAATTGCTACAGAAAGCTTTCATGCCAGGAACTGCAGCTCCCTTGTTTGTATTTGATGTCTGTATTATGAGACAAATAATGTTTCCTCTTCCAAAACCACAGGCCCTGGCCCAGAAGATCTGGCAAAACTTTCCCAAAAGAAACAGAGGATAGACCACGGGGACACACAGGCTTTGGGGGAGTCTCTGATACCTGGAGTTCATTAAGTCCTTCTCGATCCAGCTGCCCTGAGTGCTGGGGCACAAAGTCACTGCAGAGAAAGACTGGGAGATCTGGGAGATCACCCTGTGATCTTGAAAAAGAGTTACTTCCACAGCATATTTTCTTTTTCAATAATTTAAAAGATGGAGGTGAGGATACAAAAGTTGTTGCAGACTCAAAATGAGGCTTAGAATCATCTGGGCTCTGTCTGTGTCCTACACGTGGAAACAGAGAGTCTGCTGCCCGAAGGCTTCTTAGGCACACGTGTGCCACCCCATGGTCTTCGAATTTTCCCTGGAGCAGCAGCACGCAGCCTCATAGCACAGCACCAGTGACTGCAGAAGAACCTTCAGCAAGCTCCAGGTTTTGTGTCACCGTCTTCAGCGAGGTCACGCAGACAGACGTCTGGGGCTGCTTGCACCATTTGCAAGCGAGATCTTGGTTAACACTGGAGAGACTGTGACTCTGCAGGGAATCCCATTGATTTCAGGAGGCTATTTTCAGTGTGGGGGACCAAAGGTCATTAAAACTGGAGCACTGCACTGAGATCAAACCAGCAACGTCCCTTCAGAAGAATTTTTTCTTGGAAATCTATGTGCACCCGGTGGGAACACAAGCAAGTGAGAGAGAGATGATAGCAGTCTGCAGAAAAATGACTGGTATGAACTAAAAAAAAAGTGTATAGGGAATGACCATCACATTTCTAGAATGAAAGTTAGATTTCCACAGCAGCCTAAACGGACCTAAGACAGGGCTTGGCCCTCCTGTCTTCTCCCACTAGGCTGGAAAACAAATGAAGTGAATACTATCCTGATGGTCTAGCTTCATGATGCAGCTTAGCGTGGAGCTGGATGAACATCTTCTGAGTTTGTGTGCAGCCAAGGTTGGGGCCAGGCAGAAGGGCAGGATGCTGCAGCCCTTGTGCCTTTCTCCTTGACTCTGGTAGGACCTGCCTGGGCAGCCAGAAGTGCAAACCCCTTGTCAAACAAACCTGATGTAAAGTCCAGCGTCAAACAAATAAAAGGAGGTCCTTTTCTCTCTCCTGCAGAAATGCAAAACGAAATGGTGGCACTTGTTCTTCCCAGCATGCAGTGGAAGGATGAAGTGTACGGAGCTCTGGGGTGGGTTTAAAGAAATTAAGGGAACACACATCCACCAGCTGACTTTTAAAAGCTGATACGTTGTGTTGGGAAAGAAGAGTTTCATACAAGATCCACTCTTCCCTATGTGCCACCTCCCAGTCGCTATGATGGCAGGTTGGGGGTCTACTGATGGGACAGCTCAGGCACTGCCGTGCCCAATGGCACCTCTCCTTTGTCACTCTCATGGCTCAGGCCAGTAAAGCATGCACAGAAATCCACTGTATCAGAAGAGTGACTCCCTTTTCTGCAGTTTTTTTCCTCAGCTTCATCCTGTCTGATGGCATAGGAGTCTTAGGGTTTGTGTAAGGTTTCAACTGTCATACAGCAGAGACAAAACAAACCAAACCAAACAACCAAAAGCCATTACAGTACAATTTCCTTGCTAAAATACACTGGTATTAGCTGGTGTAATAAGGCACTCCATTATTTTTTGTGACTGGGGGCCAGGTCCACAAAACTCTCTGTCACTGCATTCTTCTTTGTCTCCTCAGCTAGATGCAAGTCTTTTTTTTCACTCAGATTTGATAGACTTCTCTGAATATTTGGGGGTTTGTTTTGTTACCTAAGCATAGTGGTGATGATTGTTACAAAAAGCAGAATTTATTTCCTTTGAGGCCAGTAAAATCCAAACTCTTCCCAGGAAACCTATCTTTTTGTTTTCAAAACCCAGAGGCTCAAACTATGTTACTGGGATATATTAAAATAGGCTAAGCATTTGCGAAACAGGACTTCAGACATTTGCTTTATTAAAAGTAGTCAGAAGGCACTGTTCTATCTCAGCATGCAGTACAAAAAAAGATAATATGTCTCCAAAGCCTGCATCACATAAACTGGTTAGCTAATGGGAGCTTGCCAATATCTGCTAGCGAATTAGAGTAACAAGACCCATTCATGGGGCAGCCAAAGTAGTCTCATTAGTTTTGAACAGTTCCATCCCTATACTCTTTTAAATGCCAGGAACTGGCTAAATGGTGGGCGTTGTAAAGTTTTCTGGCAGCAAGCGTGAAGCTGAGCTCCTCCTGCTCCTTGCCTGAGCACGGGGAACATTCCCAGACTCACTCCAGCGGCAGCAACTGTGAGTAGAGCAGCACTGAGGAGAACGACGCAAAAACACACACTCAAGGGCCACTTCAGCTGCTTTGTCTCCTGCTGCTCCTGCACTCCTGCTATGGCAGTGACTGGGGAGCGTTGTGAAACCTTTGCCACACACAGGCAAGGGACCTGCTGGAAGCTGTCAGGTCTGGAGGCCACCTTGCAGATAGGCAGGGAACAGTAGCCCGAAGAGTGGCTGGGTCCTGTCCTCCTGCACACCCTGCAGCATTATGCTCCATTAGATGGATGCTACCAGAGCTAAACGCAGGGACTATGCAATTAAGGAGCTTTCAGGCTTCTTGAAGAACACGTCCCAGAGCAAACTAAGTGCTTCCGAGGGGTAGCAGACAGGTGTTTGCTTTCTCTTTTCCGCAGCCTGGTACCAGAGGTAGCTGGCTAGAACATGAGAAGCTATTTTTCTTGCTCTTCCAAGCTTGACCAGATCAGTCTTCTCAACCAACTTGCTGAAAGCATGTAATTTGTGCAACAGTTCTTGGGCTCAGCCCTTTTTCCATCACTGAACTTTTAAACCATACCTTACCGGATCTGTAATCCTGTTCTGTCTGAGAGCCCAGTCTGGGCTGGTAACAAGCACACAAGGAAGAGGCCTAAACATTGCAAACGATGTCGCCAGAACTTCTCCTTGATTAGAGCTATTTTCATGCTTTCTGGTGCTGGACCTGTTACAGGACCAGCTGGCCTCTTTCCTGTTTCAGCCTTGGACACAAGTTGCCTACAGTATCTAAACCTGGGAATCAAATAAACTGTAAACTGGGAGAGGAATATAATGGTTCCCTCTTCCACCAAAGAAAGATGTCTGTAGGGCTCCTTGAAGAAAATGTCCCTTCTGGTGTGGCCCTATCCACTTTTTTTTTTGGTGTAGGAACAAGCCCTTTTTCTCCCCAGACAAGCCAAGCAAGGAGGATGCTGAAGAGGCAAGCCACCAGAAGAATGCAGAGCAGTCCCCAAAGAGCTGTGGCCTGGAAATTAGGCAGAAGATATCTTGTAGCATTGTTTGTTTTGTATGGCTGATGGATTTCCCTTTGCCACAGGGCTTGTGAAGGCTTTTCATTCAGCACAACCAGCAAGGAGCAGCTGGGGTGATGGCCATACCGGTTAGCAGTCCCTGAAATAAAAAGCTCCATACAACCTATTTACATTGACCGCTTTAGCTGACAGAAATAATGAACTTCGATTTATTTATACTCTTGTCATAAGATGACTACCGCGTCTTCCCAGGGAGCAAATTATAAAAGAGTCATTCAGCAATTCATTGGCATTTAGGATGGCAAAGTAAGTCAGTTCCAAATTGATGATGCTAAACTGTGATGGAAATTAGACAAAACTGTATTATTGGCAAGACAGTGCCAAGTCATGTTATTTTGTTTAAGCGACAGCTCCAAAATGAACATAGAGGGATCTCAAGCTTTTAAGCCCAATATTGAAAGATGGAAAACACGTATTCAGCTGCCTAGTCCTAGAAACCCGTAACTGAAAATCTGCAGGCACCCAACTTCAACAGGTTGCTGTGGGGGTAGTGGTACCATATTACAGACCTTAATTCAGATACCCAGGGTTCCCGGGTAGAGGGCAGGTGGCGAATTAGGATTTAGTTCCACCTTGTGCGAGTGCTTTCTTCTCACAGGCAGTTTCCAGCTCAGCATGGAGATGTTTTTGGACTGTCCTTTGGAAGTACCTAGCCCTCTTCCCTCATGATACGTTCAGCCTTCACCTTTAATGTTTCATTCCAGTTTCTGCCACTACTACCCGTTACACATACTGTACTTGTAGGTGCCTAGTCTTTTGCTGGATGTATCCTAAGGTTTATTAATTGCATTGAGTGAACACAATCCCACAAATAAATGTTTTAAAATAACTTTTTTTGGCTAGTTTTGTATCTCTCATTTATGGACTTTTTGCAAATGATCCTGGGGCAGGCAAAATGACAAATTGTAAGCATATATTGCAGATCATTCACACCACAATTCACACGCTATTCCAATGGGCCCTAGGGGGAGAAAAAAAATCTGCTAGAGCAGGATGCTGGGAAACTGTCCTTTATTCACTGTTAACTTCAGTGAGGGTGAGGCAGCCCAAGAGGCTGGAGAAAAGTCTTGTGACATGTATAACATTCCCTGCTGCTCGCTGGAAAAAATCTGCACTTATTAGAAGGAGTGAGCGATTCCTGACTGATGGAAGAACATGACTCTGCTCTCTGCTGAACTCTTAGCATTGCAACTGGTCTGCGTCTGAGAGTCAAAAATAACTCTGTTTCAGAAGTAGTCTGAGATGCACATTTCTTACTGCCACCTCATGCTACGTCAGGAACTGGTGATTGCATTTCTCCCTTGCTTCATTCTCTCCCATCCTGATTTCCCTGAGAAGTTAAGGCACATATAATGCCTATTTCCATTTATCCCGCCTATCAGACTACTATCAGTTAAAGCCACTTAAAGCCGTTAATGCTTCTATTTCTACCATAATAAACAGCTTACTTCATGAGCTCATTCATGAAAACTAAATTAATTTTAGATGCTAACAGTCGCAGATACAGTGCATGTGATTTTTAAAGAAGGAGAGAGATGTCTAATTCTAGATTTACTGGTGGTGCTTACGTCTGAGCTGCGCCTGGGCCACAGCCACTGGACGCTGGTGATGTTGCCCTGATGCCATGCCAATTTTTCCCCAAGGGAAATTTGTCCCTCTTTTTAGGTACCAGCATCTGCCTAATGTGCTATTCATAACATCTTTATTCCACAGAATCTCATTTAGAGCTATAATTGCATTCAGAAATGCAATTAGTGAAATGCATATATTTCTGAAAATGCTTTAAATGCTTTGGGAATGATAAAAATATGAATAAGGAGATCCATGAATGCATAAACGAAATTAAGTCTGCACAAACAAGATCACATACAAATTCGCTGTTTTCAGTGGCATTATTTCTGACTTTGATATTGATACTGGAATGAGCAAGAACAGAATTGGGTCCTCGGTATTTTCCAAAAATTTGGAAGGACATCGTGCAGAAAACTTAATGCTTTTCAGACTTTGTAGTTGCGCACACCCGTCTGAATTCTTTTTTTTTATAATGGCCAAGCCATTAAGAGGAGACCTTTTCTACCCTTCTAGCATGTAGCAGCATTAATAAATCAAGTGATTTCTTGAGGGCTAAAGTAAGTTGGCCTGAAAAAAACTTTGGATAATATGCAGGTTATGTAGCTGTGATCTTCTTTACCCTAATAATACGCTTCTTTATACTGCATATGTAATATTTATTTAAAGAAAACAGAAAATCAGTATTTTTTTAGAAGATAACTTTTTGGTTGAAAAGATGTAGCAATAGCCATGCATGTAATATAGTTTAACAATCTTAAATATTCCAGACAGGAAAAGTTTTTTGTCAAAGTCTCTGACAGTTTAAACTTTAAAGCTTCAGCAAAACTTTTAAACTTTTAAACTTTGAACCTGTTTGAACTTCATTTGATTTATGAATTATTAAATGTACCACTGAAATTCACCGTCTTTATTTTCATCTAGTAAAGATTTTTTGTTTAAAAGTTACAGATGAAGAGTGGGAACTAAGGAAATGCAGCCTGAGGAGATTATAGCCCTGTTTTATCAGAACAGCATTCCTCTCAGCTGTATAAAACAAAACTCCAGTAAAATATTTAGAAGTGGGAGAGATAAAGGACTGAAACTGGTATATACAAAGGGTGGGGAAAATGAATGCTAAACTGGAAAGCTTGATTAGGCAAAATTCTGAAAATTAGATACCTCTAAGTTAATTCTTTAACTCTTTCTTCACATCATGGTCTGTTTTTCTACGTCGGGATTAAGAGAAGGGCAGTACCAGGTTAACAGTGTCTTTAACATGGCGTTGAGGGCAGTGGGAAGGAGGAAGGCATTACTTTAGCAAGCTGCTGTGGAGGAAACAAATCTCTGGAAAGGGAAATGCCCTGAATGGCTCCCAAAGTCCTGCGCTAGAGTGCTGGCTGTAATTTATGTCCTGGTTGACCGGGAACCTACTTAAATCACAGCACTGAAACCACATAGGTATAAAATGGAGAAGGTAAGTGGCTGGTGCCTCTGCCATAACAGAGTTCACATGCTACTAATCACAGACCTCAGGTCTTGTCCCAGCATGGTCTGGGCACCGCACGAGGATCTTTCCAAAAGCCTTTTGGAAAGTCTGCCCTGGAAGAGGCACCCGGGAGTGTGGCGGCAGTCTGCACACAGGCGGCGGGTATTTATAGCCTGTGTCTGAATGAGTCTGTACAGATGCAGTTTATCTGGGAGTGTAAGATACTGTCTGCATATTGATGATCCCTTGCTAGCAGGATAAAAGGAGAAATAAATAGAAGACAAACCTGCCCGTTTGCCATTTAATGAACTGCAAAAGGCTGCTTTTCTGGGTTGCTTTGGGGTGTCCTTAGCAGAGCTAGCTAAGTCCCCATGGAAGACACCCATCTCCCTGCCAGAAGCAGAGCTGAGCTGGATAGCTTTTGAGAGAGGGCAGGATGGCAGCACGGGCTCTCCTGCTCTCTCCTACTGGGGTACAGTGTCACTGCGAAAGCAGCATTCAGCCGCCACTGGGAAACACAGGCTGTTCCAGCCCTCCTGTACGTCTTCCAGCAACTGTTGTCACAGGGCAATCACATTAATAAGGCCAAAGATAAAAGGGATAAAGCACATTGGGGAAACAGAATGAAACTGGAGCTGCATGAATGCTGAAATACCAAAACTTGGCAAGCATATGTCAATAACATAAGCTACAACTGAGCTTCTGAATTCTCAATGAAAAGAACAGAATATGAAGGTAGAAACGGGAAGAGGGAGGGCAGAAACAAGGTGCTCCTCAATCTGTGCATGCGGCTATTAAAATAATCCGTGCAGCATCCAACATCAGGTTACACACTGAAAACAGGGTCTTAAATGGGGGAGAAACTGGATATGTGAGTGTCTTTCTCTAATAAGGAGTTTTTTGTCTGTCAGTTTCCTTATACCTTGTTCAGGATCGTGTTGTCTTATATGAGAAAAGGTGTTGCAGTCTTACCAGCTTCCAAGTGGAGCAGAACATCAAGGCTATTCACCAGTGAGGTGAACAGCACTGAGACACCACACATGGGCAGATGTCCACCAGTGTGCCTAAGGATGGGAGAATCAGGAGCCTTGGGAACTGATTTGAATCAGAGCACTTCAATTTATCTGCTGTGGAGTGAGTTTTACTGAGGGGCTGACTTCAAAATAGGGCTACTTGACATTTTTTTTACTCTGGAGTGTATTTGCTTAGAAATCTGAAAAAATGGAAGGCTTATGGATAAGAAGAGTTGCACGGAGATGCAAAGCCCAGCTATGGGACACTAAATCCCAGACGCAGGTCTGGACACCAGCGACCACGTCAGTCCTGCAAGAACATTCATGACCGTCCTAGTTACAATCACAGAATTGGATGTTTGGCACAAATTTGCTTACATTTCCTGAGCAGAAAAATAACAGCGCCGTTCTTTTGTAGTGCAAGATGACTTTGATTTTTTGTCCCAAGCCATGCTCTAAAGGCTTTTCCTTGGCAAATGCCCGTTGGGACACTGGATAGTGTAAATTTGGGAAAGCAGCGGACAGCCTACCGACTAAAGCTACCAAGGTCACATCCCCTACATGGTTGAAAGTCAGCAGCCTGTGACTCTGCGATGTTTCAGAACTGAGAGAGCCTACGTGGTACCAGCCTTCAGCAACATGGTTTTAAACATGTAACACGTGCTTGATTTCCGAAGCCTGCTTCTTGATTTGGAAGAATATTGAATCATCCAACCTTATCTTGAAAACTAGGTGAATTGGGCAATACTTGTTTCCCTCAGTAGCTATTTTCACAGCTGCTTGCATGTGGCCATGTGAGAGGGCTGACTGGGAACACCACAGCAAGAGTCTCCGCTGCCATTTGTTCCATTGCATTTCGTTTGTGCTGTCTCTAGGGATGCACTGAGACAATAGCAACTCAAGACAGAGGGTGGGTTTAAAATCTGTGTTTTTCTACAGAAACCAAGAGAGAGAAAAAAATTAAATAATGCCTGGCTTCAAAGCTCAGGAGACTGGCAACCATCTCAGCTCTCAGTGTGGAAAAGCAGCTATCTCCCACCCACACAGTTAACGATGCATCCTGCAAGCAGGCTCAGATAAAAGGCATTTTCTGGATGAAATCATCACAGGTTTGTGTATAAACACATCCCCTCCGATCCCCAACTGCTCTGGGGTCAATTTTTGTACCAGCAGCGCCATGCAGAAGGTGAGCCTGTGAACAGTGATGGAGTCTTCCAAACTGAGTTTCTTGGAGCAGCAATGCTACCTTAGCTGTGTAAGGGTTCGGCAGTTCTGCAGCCAATGAATTACACACGTAGTTTTACCCGTAGTGCTATTTTAAAAACAAACTAATTATCACTTTGACTTCCCCACAGCCTTTCTGTTTTGTGCACAGTCTGAAATTTCCATTGGTGCCCTGACCCAGCCAGAGGCTTTGAATCAGCTCCGTAGGAAATAGGTCAGTCCAGAGCAACCTGGCCTGTTGCTAAAAGCAAGCCTGTACTTCAGGAAACGACCCAATTGAAAAAAAAAAAAAAAGAGAGAGAGAAAAAAAAGGCTTTGCTCTAGGCTTTTCTTTGAAATCTGTGGCAAAATTCAGGGAAACTGTGTACATTGCAGGCATTTTTAAAGACATATTTAACAGTGGAATTTGTGACTCATGGAAATGCATTTTAACAGTTGTTCCCCAGCACAAAGACAGAGAAAAACACACCGTCGGGGCAGGTAGAGAGTGGCTGCTGCTGGACTCGGCCACTTCATCTTCTAACACACTTGAGCAGCAGCAGGAACAGGGGTAGCAGGGATTAGACAACACTGCAACAACTTGGAACTACCAAGGCCAAAAGACTCTGACAATGTGAAAATTTGACTCATAAATGACTTTTTTTTTTAAGCTCTCAGACCTTTCACCTTCTGTTTCCTTTGCCTTTTACGAATGTATATGTTCTTCTAGAGACCCCCGCTAGTGCTCCTCGCCTCTGGGAAACCGGCGGCCCACTGGGCTGTGCTTCTGACAGAGGTGGTCTGATGCACCCATAGGGTGCCCGGAGGGGTGAAGGGATGGGAAAGCAGACGGGCCAGTGACACCAAATGCTCCCAGTCCCCAGGGTGCGCTGACTGTACCCTCCACCCAAATATGGCCTTCAAAAGGGTGCTGGGGGAAGGGGGACGGGGACACACTGGGAAGGGCTGCGGGGGCCAGGCAAGAGGCAGGCGGTCTCTCCTCCCGCAAATTTTGGCCGAGCAGCCTCCCTTCCCTCTCATCCCGCGAAGCATTTGAAATATTTCCACCCTGAAGTGGACCAGTTTCTCCCGCCACTTGTAGTGCTTGGCAAACAGCGGCGGCAGCGGCGGCTCGGCACATCCCGGCCCGGCCCGGCCGGGAGGGGGGAAGGTGGGTGCCGAGCCCCCCCCCCCAGCCGCCCCGCCCGGCCCCGGCGCCCCCCTCTCACCCCCCTTCAGTGCGGCGTGGGCGTGCGCCTCCCCCAAGTGTGTGTTTTGGATGAGGCAGCGCATCAGCTGCCTGGTATCAGCGCTGCGGCTCCGGCGGGGCGGGATGGAGGCTGAGCAGAGCCAGGCTCGGGAGGGTCAAGTACAGGTTGCTACGCAGGAAAGAGCCGGGGGAGGGGAGCCTGGGTCACTCCTCTCTCCCCTGTCTCTCTCTTTCTCTTTTTCCTTTCTGCCCCCCTCCTTTTTTTTCTTTTTTCCACCCCCCACCCTTTTTTTTTCTCCTCCCCCCCAACCCCGAGAAGGGGATGTTGGGACTATTCCATCAGTGTGGTATGTCTGTGTAAACATCATTAGCTCCTATGAGCTGACACGCTGGAGATTTTCATTTCTTCTTACAAATCGCTCCCTTCCACAATAAAAATACCACGCATATTAGGCTGGATATGTTCGGAGGGAAGATGGAGATGTTTATTCTCGCTGCCTTTGATCTCTAGCAAAACAAAAAAAATGGTCTCTGCAGAAGAATACCGCTGGAGACAGAGGAGGGCGAGGGTCTCCCCGAGGGTGGCTGGGCATGCCTGTGGGCTGTGGTGAGAGTGCAGGTCCAGTGGCCTTGCCGTGGACACGATGCAATGAGCCGGAGGTGTGAGGCGGCAGCACTGCTCGGGGGCACCGTCCTGCACTCCTGCCAGGCCATCTGGGATGCCCTGACCTTCAGCAGCGCTCTCCACAGAAAGCCAGATGGTTCGAGTGAAGCAAGGCTGTTTGTTTGTGAAAAATGTCATCTCCGGAGTACACGTGAGAAAAATCGCTGTATTTTTATTTTTTATTTTCTAAATTCTCCAGTCTCTGGGGTGTCTGGCTGCCAGTGAGGTTACTCCACGCAAGGAGCTGTACACGCGCTCAGCTTGGCCGGGATCCGCAGAGCAGAGCCCCACAGAGCCCAGCAGAGCCGAGCCAAGCGCGCTATCTCCCTTGATCCGCTCCTTATCTCCGGGAGCAGTCATGGCAAGCAGGGAGCTTCGGCAGAGAAATTTCCCTCATCCACTTCCCCCTTCTGTCTTCTGGCAGCAAGACAGCAATTCAGCAACCAGCAGATGTCCACACCCTTCTTCCAAAGCCTTCCTCATTTTGGTTGCCTTCATGCCTTGGTAGGTATAACTTGCCTCCTTCTCCTTAGTCTTTTTGGGGGGGAGTAGGAAGCTTTGTGGGATATTCTCCTGTAGTGACAATAAAACCAGTGATGCCCCTGCAACTGATTTTAGCATTACAGGTTTGAAGGTAGTCCTTTTTTTTTATTTTACAATAAACATGAAAAAGTGATAACATTATGGGCAAAGTAGTCTGAGAGAGGCAGGCCTTTAAAACAAGACGCTCAGCTGTGCTGGGCTCTTGTGCTTTCTCCAGCTCATGCTTTGCCTAGCTCACCAGGAGAAGGCAGCAATCTCTGCATGGTTTGCAGGAGTCCTTGCAAACCTTTGTGGAGAGACTTCAGCCAATTTTGATAAGCCCTGCGTCCCAAACGCCACACGGATCTCAGGCTTCCCAGCCTTTCTCTTTTTGTTTTTGGTAACATTCGCTTTTGTCTCCTTTTAGTAGTGTCTGTCTACCGAGACACACAAACAGCTGTAGCCTGTGCAATTGAGGCTGGTTCAGACACTTTTGTTCGCAGCCATCCCCCCTTGCGTGAGCAGGCAGCCCTGCTGCGGGTCTGCTGTGCTGAGAGGTGCTGCTTCAGCTGCTAACACAAAGCTGGCAAACACCAAACGTCAGCCTCTGCCCCTCCGCAAGGCTGATCCCCTTCCAAGAGCACGCTTGGTAAGTCTGATCCCCTTCCAAGAGCACGCACGGCGGGTGCTGCAGCGTAAACCCCTTAGTCAGACTGCATTGGGTAATCTTTCCCTTTTTGTCCTTTGGTGTTTTCTTTTTGTACCTCAAGCCTCCTTCCCATAAATCTCCAAGAGGAAGGTGTGGGCAGAAACCCCTACCCTCCTCAATCAGTTCCCCCAGTTCATCAGCTCAGTAGTCCAGTAGGGTTGTGTCACAGCACTCAGGTCTTTCCTCCCACTCATTCTTACGGTAATTAATCACCGAGGGCTCAATCAAGGAGTTTTGTTCGTCTAGGACTCTGTCTTTTCCCAGGCAAACTGAAGTCATCTGTATCAAGAGCAAGTAGGGAGGGTTTTTCACAGGTCTCCACACATACACGGTTGTGTGAAGTGGCAAATCCATGGCTACGAGATAGCAGGCTACTACTGCGGGGGAGTTTTGCTTCTTACTTTACCTATGTATCTGGAATTGCTTGATGGCCTCCAAGCCCTCTATTCGAGACAGGCAGCTGGTTAACTAAGGACAGCATTTGGCTCAATAGGTATTAAAAGTCAGGTCAAAACGAGTTATCATTTTTCCACTGTCTGAGAACCTAGCTCTCATTCTTTGATTGCATTTATACGCAACGTGATTGCAGTTGAGGCACTGATAAGCCTGGAGCCCAAATCATGACCAAACAGTGGAGGAGTTACGAATCCACATTTCTCAGCTAGAGGTGAAAAACTGGAGCCTTTCAATCCTCATAGGAAAAAAAAAGAAGAAAAAAAAAATCACCAATTAGGTAGAAAAAAAAATTATGAATCCAAAGGTCTTTGTTGAATGGATATTATTCCTTTTATCCAAATAACTAAAAATAGAGGTCTCAAAATGTAATTCTCTAACTGCAGAGGAGGAAATGCCCATTTCCAAGCTTGGAGGATCTGTCCTGATGTGGCCAAACTTGTGATTCCTGTAGTGTGAGGTTTTCCTAAAAGATAAATGCAGTAATTCCAGCATCACTAATATATTAATTATGTAGATAATGCTGAAATTTCTAGGTTGTATGATTTAAAAACATCTGGTTTAGAAGACCAGATGGTTTCCTTCCCTGCTACGTTGTGCAGAGCGACTTTACTAACCTGGGTATCGCACATCCCACCGTTGGTGTCAGATTGTTCAGCCCACCGAGTGAACCCACAGGCTGAACATTCTTGCAGCAATGATAAGACGTCAGCTTTTCAGCGCTGGGCATCCATGAACGACATTGTACAGAAACAACGTGCCCTCATTTTTACCACCGGAGCTGCCCGAGTACCTAAAAATTATCTTGAGTAAATAAAAAGGTGGGTTACCTGTGTTCACCTTTTTTTTTTTTTTTTGGTGGCTTCTGCATTTATTCAATGTTAATAGCTTAACAAACAGTTAATTAGTAGAAATCTATACTGAAACACTACATTTTTAAAGATAGTATTTCTGGAAAGACAATTTTAAAAACATGTATGCTGGCAATCACATAAAAATAAGGCAATAATATTTAGTTTTTCCTAACCTGGCCTCAGTGAAATGAGCTGTAAATTTCTAGCCAGAACTAATGAGATCTAATCTTGGATCTGCAGCAGAATCACATATAAGCAACTAATTATTAACATCAGTACAGACCAAAGTTTCTTAAAATCATACTGAAAATAATTTCAAATAAAGGCTCTCATAACTTGTTTGCTGACAGCTCAGAAACAGAATGAGCCAGGCCCTCTAGATAAATTATTTTCAATGAATTCTTTGCTCGGGTCTAGTTCTCCTCCTCCTCCTCAAGCAGTATTTTTAAAGTGAACAGTTACAGATTACTTAGATTTTCAGCTCCAGAGATTTGGAAGAAAAAGAGTGATTGCTTTTTTTCCCACTTCATTTTGTACATTAATGTGAATTCCAATATAACATGAACATGCCTGCTCTAAATTGTGATTGAACGGGGCTCATCAGGCAGACCAGCTACCTCTTCTTTCCCAAGATATGGAACATTCAAAAACTCAAATGAAACATTTTAAATGTGTTTCTTTAAAAAAAATATATGAATATATGTCAAATATTAAATATGGTAGATTTTTCTATGAGTATATGAAAAACTACAAACTCTCGTTTAGAGAGTTGCCTTTCAGTGACACATTCCTTCACACCAATGTCAACTGCAGAGGGGCTGTGGTACCATTTTCTCTTTGTATTCTTTGGAAACCTTTGGTAATTGCAAAATTAACAGCTATCTTTGCTACATGTACATTTTATTTTAATTTTTCCTGATTATAATTATGTAAACTGTTTAGTTTCAGGATGTTTCCTCCTGGCACTAAGTTATTCAATGTAACTACTGGTTTTGAACTACGCTTCACATTGTTGTGAGTGTTTCACAGTCACCCAACAAAAAGCCCAATTTTTCCCATGTAAACAGTCCAGTGGCTTCGCTGAGCTTTGGTAAGATGAACTGCTGAGTATCCTCCCCATTGCCAGCCGTGCCTACACCATTGCTACGTATGCCTGCTGTAATCCCACCTCCCCCTTCTTCCTTTTTGTTGCTTCAGGTGGGGGCTGCCCATACACAGCCCCAATCCTACAGGCACACGTGTTGCAGCCTGGAAAGCCAAGGCATATGCTTGCTTGGCATGGCAAGATCAGGGAGAGCATTTATTTATGGGCAGAAAACTTCTGCCTTTCACATGGCCCTGGATGCTCTAACATATTCCCCGATGATGCCCAAGCCTTTGTGTCCCCCTGCATTTGCACCACCTGGCACCCAGATGTGGGGTGGCTCTGGGCCGGGGTCCCCAGCGCTGGCGTCCTGTGGGTGCCGAGCTGGCAGAGGGAGCCCAGGCAGTACTGAGTTCTCCTTGCACGATGCTGTGACAGCACCACAGACCTATAGGTGCCATTCAATCTATGTATAGAATTTAAAACCAGAAGAAAACATGTAGCAAGGCATTGCTAGGCTATGTAATGTATAACATCATCAGCTGCCACCAGCATCTGTGATAATGGCCTTCTATATTGCTGAAATAGCATCATTGAATTGTGTTTACTCAGCAGGTATCAAATGCAAACCTTAGGAATATGGTACAGCATATCTCATTTGTAAGTTAAAAAACTGCAAATAATAGGGACAGGAAAACTGCACTTTTCTACATCTGCCTACCAACACTTCAGAGCAGCATCTGAGATCAAGTATGTTTTGCTTTAAGCAGGAGGGAATAGTTCAGCATCCATAATACCAGTGTGCGTTTTGCAGATCAAGTTGAGATTTTCTTCTTGTTTGCCTGCAGATGCACAGCCAGCCTGAGGGCTCAGCTGTAAGTGGGAAAGCTCTCTGTTGCAACCAGATCTCTTGAAATGACAGCCACATATCCCACGCTCAGGAGGTCTCTGCAGACAGCATATCCTACTCATGTTTTTTTTTTCCTCAAACACAGACCTGCTTACTTGCTCCTACCTTCAAAAGATGCTGAGAAGCATGCTCAAGCATTAATTTCAGCTTGACTTTTTGGTGAATTGCTGAATTCACCACTTTGGTGCAACTTCTAATACAGTTTTCTTCCTGCCATTTATGCTTCACCTCACCCCTAACTGACCCTCCACTCTGGTGCCAGACACATCAGGCTCAGAATAGAAATATAAGGTGGTGGTGTCATTACTGGTGCTGGCAAAACTCCTTGCACTTTGGAGGTGGTGAATGGGTTACTTGTCACTAGCATCAGCTGGCAGCACAATCATTATTTGGGATTGGTGACAGTGTTGTCTGAAGTCAGTCCTTCGGGCCCAGGTCTGGGTCTTCTACTTTGAAACCTCTGGCAAGACCCAATAAGCGGTCCAACAGCTGTTATATACCCCAGATTTCCCCAGATTGGTACTTTCGGGGGCAGGCAGCTCTCAAGCACCCAGAAAAACAGCTGCTGGCTGATTCCCTCAGCTTGTGGTCAATGCAGGTGCCTGTGACAGCATCAGGCAGCACTGCACCCAGTGCCACTCTGATCTGAAAGACAGCTCTGCTTGGGGAGATGCGACTTCTGATGTAACTGCCCTGACAGAGATGGTAAGCTACTGAAACTGCTCCTGTCCTTCCCTCCGAGGTGTCATCTGGGCTGCCGGCTACAAACACCAGCACGTGGAGCACTGCTTGGTGGTCACCCTTCCTCAAACTCTTTTTTTACCCTGTAAAATTATTTCCCTCACATCTAAACCTTTTTTCTTTTTCTTCTTCTTTTTCTTTTTCTTTTTCTTTTTCTTTTTCTTTTTCTTTTTCTTTTTCNTTCTTCTTCTTCTTTTTCTTCTTCTTCTTTTTCTTCTTCTTCTTTTTCTTCTTCTTCTTTTTCTTCTTCTTTTTCTTCTTCTTCTTCTTTTTCTTCTTCTTTTTCTTCTTCTTTTTCTTCTTCTTCTTTTTCTTTTTTTTTTCCTTAGCATTTTAAATAGCTAAAGTGTTTTCTCTCCACTATGGAAAGCAGCTAAATGTCATATTCAAGCTGCACTCAGAGGGGGCATCTCCTCCCATTGAACTTTCCTGACATGACAGGTAGCCAGGACAGCAGAACAAACCTACAGCCCCAGGAGGCAGGAAAATGCTCCAGAACTGACTTAAACTCAGTTTTCACTAATTTTCAGTGACTTGTAGAGCTTTCGATAACTGATTGTATGATGTGGACTCACTGTTCCCTGGGTTTTCGTTTAGAGAAACTCAAGAATTACCCTTTCAGGGAAGGACCAACAGGACAGAGTGGGTGTTAATACAAACTGCACTCAAAGATGGTGCATCACAGCCACTTTTTCTCCCTCCTGCATCAGCTTCTCTCTGTGCTCTCAAAGACGGCAACTTAATGCTTGTTAAAATATTGTTTCCTGGATGGTTCCAAACGTTGCTTCCCAGGGGAAGAAATACTAAAATAAATGGAAAATGCTTCTTTAAAAAAACAAACAACACTTTCAGGCAAACAAACACAAAAATATGCCACATTCAATTACACAGACAATGAAAAAGGGAATGAAACAGAAGCATATGCTTAATTTTAAGCAAAAAAGTAGCCCTGTAGAAGGGCTGTAAGCTGTAAAACGGCAAGGTATCTCACACGGTAGCAGTGAGGCCTGGGTCTGAGTGGATTCTTCGCAAGGGGTGTGAAATGACTCTGCTCTGCTCACAGCAGAGCCCAGGCAATAGTCCTCCATCATTAAGTTCTTAATTCTCCCAAACAATTTTATTGTGAGTACAACACAACCTTGAGAGCAGTCCTGGAAGATAGCCGAATGTCCAGTTCTCAAAACAAGATTTCAACATGCGTCATGTCCCTCCTTGGATTATTTTGGCCAAGGGTGACAGGATCAGCCAGAATTCCAGGTTACAGTTCGTTAGTTCATGACAGCTAGATTATCTCCATCTGCAAGTGGGGCAGTTCTGAACATACGCATTAGGTTAATTTAAACATTTCCTAGGGTACTTACCTTGATGCAATTTTTGTACCTCTGAGCAAGAATCGAAGCAGTTAGACCTGAGTTGTAGGTGTAATCACCTAGCTAAGCAGCTGGCAATTTATAAATGATAAATTCTGCCTCAAATGCAAGTTTTCAGATGTGCGAAAGAAGATCCGTTCGAGTCAGGATCCTCAGAAATACACCTTCAGATAGAGCTGGGCTATGTCATACAATTTGTCTTGGTTTTGTGCTGGGGGAATTAAAAAAAAAAAAAAAAGTGCTTTATAATAAAATCATCCTAAATTAGTGAAACAAATTCTCAAGAGCACGAGTGATTCGTCAGTGGAATGATTTACTCTGGGAAATGGTAAATGCTCCAAAGCTTGAAGTCATCAGATCAAGGCTGGACATCTTTCAGGAAGGTTGTGTGTCAGATGAGAGAAGTTATTGAGCTCAGCTTGTCATCATTTGTACATCAGAAGGGGAAATGGCTAGCAGGGAACCTGCAAAAGCACTGAAAATCTGTGAAATCAGGTTAGTGGGTTCCTTATTTCATCTCAGTGTAACAGAACGATTCTGGGCTGTGAAATGAATTGAGTGTTTTCTAAAGAGTGGCTGAGTCAGTACAGCTATCAACTCCCTCTCTCAGCACTGTATTGGCTCTGCAGTGCTGACAGCAGTAAAAAACGTGTTTATTGATTGTCAATGAAGTATGACTTGAGTATGCAGTCTTCAGACAGAAGAGGAAAAAAGACAATTTTACATCATCGTTGGTCTGGCTATCACCACATGTAGCTGCACTGAGCTGATCCAATTATCTCTTCTGTTGTTGTGATTTTTTTTTTTAAGAAAAATTTCTCCCATCTTAGAAGAATTAAATATCATCCTGGAAAAGAATATGTTGACTCAGATAAGGAAAACGACTGCTGGAAACATCACAGAAAGTAAATTCTGCCTTTTTAAAAACTGTTTCCTCCACATTCCCATGGGAAATGTGCAAAAGATCAGAAGCAAAAATGTGCACGAAATACAGAAACTGAAAGAAGTGAAAAGAAAAAAGAGAAGTGATGTGTGTCATTGAAAAATACCCTGAAATACTGGAAGAAACAAATATTTTACTTCCCAGGCACTGTTCTGCAAAAACAATACAAAAACATTTTAGCCTGTTCTAGTGGCAGGACTGACCCCTGTGCAGAAAGCCAAAGCAAGGTCTGTGGCTCAGATGAGACACAACAAATCCTATTTTGAAGGCAGCCTTTTGCAAAGGATGAATTCCACTGTTTAAAGAGATGCAGGCAGCCCTATCTAAGATGAGACAGACACTACAGTGCTGTCTTAGCAGCAATGCTACGACTGACGACGATTTTCCTATTTTTGGGTGCTTATCACAGGTTTGATTTGGGGCCCATTGTGCTAGTTGTATGTATATATTTTATGATGCAAACCACATCACTGAAGCAAAGCTTTGCTTGCAGGTTTTTACTGGCCCTTAGAGTTATAAAGTGGAAAAATTTTATGTATGTGGAAAGAATGGAAGAAGGACATTTGCCTTTGGTGTCTTTTTCTGTAAGAGCAGGGTAGTCCGCATTCAATGACAAAATAAAAAGCCACAGAATTAGACAATAGGACACACATGGATTTTGTTTTAGCTGCTGTGACTCCAAAACTGTATTTCAGAAGTTTCTGAATTCTCCCAGACTTAGTGCTTCATGCTGGCAAATGTGCTTGGCACACGGTAAGCGATGTGATTTGGAGTCACACCTCTGTTACCAGGTCTCCAAGCACACCAGCTATCAAAGGCGGACTCATTTCTTCATTTCCCATGTGCGGACATTCGAACCAGAACAGGCTTCGCACTCCCACTGGGGTATGGTAGGTCTTCCACCAGCTTTGTACTTGCCTTGTAATGATGGAAATGGCTGGGCAGAGTGCAGGATGACAAATAACTGGATCCCTGTAGAACATGTCCAGGTTACACGAGAAAGTTGGAACCCAGGGCTCTGCCCCACTGAAAGAAGCGGCCCAGGCTTTTGTGGTCAAAAGCAGAGGAGCTGCACGGGCTGTCTGACTTCTGGCAAAGGAACTCACCATATGCACCAGAAGCATTTAGAGCAATACACAACTGTCACATCAGGCCAAATTTCCAAGGGCATGTGGCACTTACGTCCACTCCAGGGGAGATCTATTGTATCTCTTGATTCTTAGAAGTTCTCAGTCTAGTCTTTTATCACTGCTTTATAGCACACTGTGAAACCCACAGGACTGCCCCATGCATCTTAAATTGTGTGTTTTCTCCATGGTCTTTGCAAGTTCTGCCATCACCTCTGTCCAAAAAGCATTACCCAATAAGTGGGTACCTGAAGACAGGGGCAGGGTTTGTCTCATCTTCTATTTACTGCCTCAGGTGATTCTGCATGCTCAAAGGGGCATTTTTGGATGAACTGGAATTTCACAGACCATGTTCATTTATGGGGTTTTTGAGATTTTGTGTGTCTGCCTGAAACTATATTTTAAAGCAAGATGGGAATTGATTAACTCCCTCAGGTTCTCATCTCCACCCTTGGAAATGTGGGTGCAGTTCCAAACACACTCAATGGATGTTGCACAAGAACCTCACAACAGAGCCACTTTTCAGAGGGTTGTACAGAGCAAGGCCAGGGTGTACCTTGCTGTTAGCGTTCTCCTAAATTAATTTTTCTCTTTTCTTTTTTTTTTTAGTATTTCTCCTCCCACACCTTTGCCCTCTTTGCTTTCTGAACTCTCACAGATATTTAAACATTGGCTTTGGTACTGAAACTGGGCCCTGATCTTATGTGAAAAACAAGGGAAACCTTCTGAAGGAATAACCTAAATGTAACACCAGATAAATTTAAAGTGCTCTCTGCTGTCATTCAGCAAAGCCATGTGCAGACAGAGAACTTTCACAGCTATTAAAAAAAATGTGCTATTCAGTGCAAATTTGCCATTTGGCTCCTAGTGCTGGATTCCACTGTAGCGTGCTTCTTGAGATTGCACTCATCTGCCAGCCTCCCCCTTGCCTCCCAAGGCACTTAGGAAGACTCTTCTGGGAATAGAAAGTGAATTATTTTATCCCAATCACCACGCAGTGAACTATACATGATAATTAAATAAAGAGACACTCTCCTTCTGCCGTTGGAGGCAAAGGTTTTCTTGCTAGTCGTAAATAATGAGTGCTCTTTGGGAAGATGAAAAGATATTTACTGAATAAACTGGTATACTGTTATCACACTGATGGCCAGGCAGAGATAATCAAGTATCAAAATAGCAAACAAGGGAAAAAATATTAAAAGCTGAGGCTTCTTATGCCATCTTTAATGATGCAGTTGTTCTGGATGATCACAAGCCTCTTTGAGCACAGAAGAGAGGGTAAATGTCTATCTCTGATTTAAACAGTCATGAAGCTGGTAGAGTCCAGCAGGAATGAGTGTGGTTTCCTTGGAGACCTCACCTCTGATGGACCAGGGAGTAGCTTCATTAACCCCAGTGGCCCCAGTAAACAGTGTCTTCCACATAAATGTTTGCAGGATGAGGCCCTAATAGCTGGCAAGGTAGGGAGCTTTTCTGTGTAGTTCCCATTGTGTGTCTGGGAAATATTAACATTCAGGCACAGGAAAGCGCTCTTGCTTGTACCAAGCACCGCTGACTTCAGCTGTGGGAGACCTGCAAAACGCAAACCTCCCCAAGGGCACCCACTCAACTTGGCAGCTGCTCTCTCCTGTCTGCAGTCCCAGATGACTCACACTCTCCTCACGCCCTCTTTGCTGCTGGCCCCGATATTCCCGCCAGGCTGCAGCCCCTTTGCTGAGCTAGAAATTCCCAACAACACACCACGGTTCACGCAGCTCTGACCCCAAGCCTGAAATTCCCAGATGGCTCAAGGTCTTCTTTTTTTCTGACCTACAAGTTTAGCTCCCTGATGACTCAAATGTACCCAGTCTTTTTTTTCAGTATGCATTTGAAAAGCTTTGAGAATTTTCATTCACCTGCAGCTCCTGTCTCAATGTCAAGACTGCCGGCTCTAGATGACAAAAAGTATAATGAGGCATATGCTCCCAGCTCTGTCCCATTCTGTAGTCATGACACTTACTTGAAGAACACAATGAGCTTTTCATTTAGTCTTTTGGTTTTGGAGCCTCAGAACGAAATGAAGTTATGCTTCCAGGACCTTAAAAAAACAAACAAACCCCAAACCAAAGAAATCAGAGATTCTGAAAAATTCTCAGGACTCCTGGAGCTTAGCATTAGGTTAACCATTCGGTTAACAGGAAATTTGAAATTCCTCCTTGGTTCAGCTGCTTCCCCTTCAAGCTTAAAACTACATCATGATTCAGGCTCCCATCTTGAATCTGAAATGTGATGACTACCATTTGCTTTGCTGGGGCCCTTCCAAAGTTTTCTGGATCTAATATTTCTTATGCACAACTTCTAGTGGAGTTATTCCCCACTGAGTCCTAAACTCTTGCTTGAGTTCCCAGTTGGCTCTGCTTCTTGCTCCTGAGACTGATTTTCTATTATCTCACATATGGAGGTCTCTACTGGCTCCTGCTCATTGGTTTCTTTTCATCAAGAACTGACACTCCCCCATGGTTTTGTACTCTACTTCTCAGTCTGCCAAGTAATATATAGCATGTTATTCATAACTCCATAAATGTGTTTTGATAGACCAGTTCATTCAATATCTTTGGTCGTGCTGATGTCACAGACCTGGTAGTTTGTCAGGCAAACAGTCTTCCATTTGCCAAGGCTTTAATGTCTAATGATTAAAAATGTATTAGGAGAGCTAAATAACCTCATATCATTTTGAAACTCCTCCCTATCTGGAGGATACAGAGTTTCACACCAGCTATAATTTTGGTCCCTGACAAAATAAACTGCCAGAACATGTCTGTCGTGTTAGCTTGATGTATTTCTAAGCTCATTCTCAACATCAGATTCAAATGCTCTTAGCATTCTGAGTCTTGAAGATTATGCTAAGAAACCACCAACTTCCGAAGTCTGCAAAACAGAGAGAGCAAGTCTGCTTGATATGTTAGGGCTGGACTTATCCCTTTCTGAAACGGCCCAGCTCCACCAGGATTTACAACACAGTCCTCCAGCCCATGGCCTGACCTCAACTGCTGCAAAGCCCAGCAAAATGCAGTGACATGGAGGGGACCCAGGCTACAGACCGCAACAAAAATGAAAAGCAAGAAGGTATCACAAGCTCTGGCTCTTGCTGAAGTCTACCCTCACCACTTCTACAGCTGGCACCTTTTAGTATCCCTTAGCTGGCTGTCAGCATCGCTCTTTCGGTGATACCTCTGTCTACACGACTATGTTGGGGTAGAGCAGAAACTAAGAGCAGAAACTAGACTGCTGATAGACCAAATTTGGCTCTAGCCTGGTGCCCTATGATTCACTCCCACACTATTGTTGCCTATTAATAATATGCTTTTTCCAAGACACAGAAAATGAATTACTCATAGATAAGACACTGAAAATAAAATCTTGTCAACACTGTATATTTAGAAAGTGACTGTGGGACAAATCCAGGTCAGTCCTCCATTCAGAATAGAGTCAACACCTGAAAGGATTTGCTTGCTGCAGGGGACACTACCCAGAAGTACTCGCCACCTTTTCCTCTTGCCATACACTGTCTGTCTGGACCCATGGCTGCAACTTCATACGTAATTCCACAATGTGGAAACAAAGCAGACAGGTGAGATACCAACATTTGTGGTATTTTCATTGTGCCCATGAACAGCGAGTTTCCTTGCAGTGAGAAGGGAGCTTCAGAAGTTTACTGAAGCCTTCCTGGTCTTTTGCTCTCCTCTTTTCCTTCCTCCAACTCTCTCATGCTTCTTCCCTTCTCCTTCGAGATGACAGAAAAGAAAGCAGGACTTCTGCATCTTCAGCACCAGATGTCCACTGGACTGACTATTTTCCCCAAAGTGCATGTAAGGGCTGCCTTTCAAATGGAGCATCTAAGGGATGGTTATAGTGATGTCTCATGAGCCAATTTTACTTCTGAGTTTTCAAGACTGAAAATATTGGGTTAAAAATGAAGGGATGTGAGGAAAAAAAAAAAAAAAAAGTATGCATATGCCCAGGAATCAGCTTCCGAGACTTAACTCTTGCAGAGGTCAGAAATGACTAGTTTCTATCTTTCACCAGTCTCACTGCATAATCTCTGGTTCTCCAGTCTATAAAAGTTCCTTCTTTCCATATTCAAAAGTTCAGTGGCATGATGCTTCTAGTCCCACAGAATCTTTTGGACACCAGATTATGGACCTCTAGTGTGGTTTCAGCTGCTAACAACTTGCATAAAGCAATTTTTCCACTAGCTAACCAACACTTCCAAGCAGACTTTGTTCAACAGAACCTAAAACAGTTTAAGATGTTCTTTCACATCTTTCCCCACCTTTTAGTACCGGAGGGTGCTGAAGGCATAAAGAATTTTCGGTCAGTCTGTATGGTGCCTTTACCATTTGCCCCTAAAGACTCCACAGTGAATGGGTACATCCTGACATGGAATCCACCTCACCAGCTTTTCCAGAGCGATGCACCAATGTTTTGACCCTGGATGTTAAGATTTGCTTTTTCAAGGATCTGGTGGCCTGGCCAGGTACTTGTGTGAGGGGAAGAAAAGTTACCTGCAGAGTTGTTGACAAAAATGGCTTTTCAAAGGACTCTAGAATTTGTATCAGAATCCTTGCCAGGCATCATGACTCTGTTCAATCTCAAGGTGGAAAATTATTCAAATTCACCTGACTTCTACTAAATTTTGCCAAGCTGCATCCAGGATTAAACTGAATTTCTGAAAATTTTCAGATCTGCATAAAGTCTATGCATTAAGATAAAAGGTCTGTGAGCAGTTATAGTGCCCATACTGGTAGATATTCTGGGCTGATCGTGCATTGAGATTGCGGTGGAGTTGTGAAAATATCAACTGCCTTTCTAGGTTATAGTTGGGGACATATTTCAAGTCAAGACAGTAAAGTATTAATAATATTGAACAAGGCATTTTTAGGACTTCAATGAAACATCCTTTCTACATGTTTTGCCTCTGCTGGGCCAGAAAAACGAAATAAAAATAAGGAAGGCAAAGAAAAGCAAGGAGGGCAACGAGGGAATAGAGAACACTTCTTCTGAGGGAAGACTTAAAGAGCTTAGTCCAGCAGGTGAAAGTCTGAGAGGGGAGATGTTTATATATAAATACACGAGGTAAGCACTATGAAAGAAGAAAATATTTTTAGAATAAGAGGTAATTCTAATTCCAATGGCATTCCCTTCAGTAGGACCAGATCTTGAGCATCTCAGATGGGCCAATGCGATAGGGTCATCTTGAGTCATTGTTAAGCCCAGATGTGCCAACCACTCGAGTCTCAGCTGGACCTCCAGGTAAGAAGTGAGTCCTGCTTCTCCTCACTTTCCGGCTGGCCCACCCCTATCAGCATACGGTAGACTTTGCACACACAAGGTCTATCAGCAGCAACCAACAGCTCTTTGTTCCTGACTGCTGGTCCTTCAGTATCTCATTTCTTCCCTTCAGCAAGACTGATGGTAACTGATCATGACCTCACTAAACCTTAATATCCTGAATGAATAAATGTTTTCCAGATCGACCAGTGCAGCCTGTTGTCTTGCTCTAGATATGGCACTGAGGACAACACGTCACTCTGTGGCTTCAGGCCTAGGTATAAATCCTCCTGGCATATCCTATGATGTTAAAAAACAATGTTAAAAGGCATTTTTCATGTATCCCTTCAGGAACTATCAAGGTAGGTGCTGGTCTACTCGTCAAAGAGCATTACATCAATACCATTGCATAGTTCCCCTTTTTACATGATGAGATATTGATGGTGTTTTGACTTTATGGATCGTCATCATGACAGCAACTCAAAATGACAGCTTGGTTTATCTCCCAAACAATCTACAAACACTAATTTCAAGATCATAGAAGAATGATGTGCTGTGTCTACCAGAAAATGTGAAGAATCCTTCTAAGATCAACATGCTAGGAGTAAGACGTTTCTTAGGAAACAACCGCAGAGTGTAATAGCAGGAGTGTTTCTGACAGAAGTGCAACCCCTGGCAGTTGTGTCCATAGAAAGTAATGGAGCAAGGCTGGGAATCTGTTTATTTACAAGTGAAGTGTCTTTCCAGTAACAGTGGGAGCACTGTAACTTAAAAATAAAAAAATACACACAGAGACACGTTACCGGAATGTATTTTGATTTAACTTGAACTGGACTGGGAATTCATTCGCACTGTTTCTTTGATGTGGCAATAGGCAAGTGAAAGAATGTTCAACATTTATCTCTGGGAGAGGCAACCTTGAATTCCTTCTGGAAAAAAAAAATCTGTTTTTGCAATGGGGAATCCTTTTTCTCCAAACTACTATTAAATTTATTTACCTGGATTTTCTGCCCATCTTATACACCCGAAGGTCTAACATACACAAAGAATAGAGGTACTTTCAGCTACCCATGGTTAGTTATATGCATGTGCGCTATCAGCTCCAGACATTGAGCCTGGGTGCTTTGGAAGGAAAGGAGATGCAAACCTCGTGCTTGTTAATTGACAACTGATAGCCAGGAAAATCAGAAAAGACAAGTCGTACTACATATAATCTGTGACAGAATTACTACTGGAGTCCTTACTTGGGAAGTTAAGTCCTAGAGCTGCAAAGGTACTGAGACACTCACGTGCCTCTTCGGTACCTATGGGCAATACCTTGGTGCCTTGACAGACTCTCTGTTGCACCCCAGCTGCTGTCAAACCCTGCAGACGTCCAGATCTCTTAGATGCCTTGATGTCCCTTGTCTTGCTCCATTTCAGGTGACACAAAAGGACTTTCATGCAAAAACCATCCTACAAAAACCTCTGGGAAATTGCTGGTGATGTCTGTATTCTCAGCCAGTGTAACCATTCACACTAGCCATCCTCCCCCCTCCAGTTCTTGTTCACAGGGTGGAAACCAGTGATGTCCTATGCAAGCAGCTGGCCTGGCTTAGTCTGCAGGAGGATTTCTGCTTCAGGAATTTAGGGTGGGGGAGGTGGCCATCTCTGACCAAGTAAACCACATCACGTACTCAAGTCTTGCTTCTTGCTTCATTTCATTCTTTGTTTAAGTCCACACTCAAGTCTGCTCTGAAAACTCTTCACTGCATGTGTGTGTGCCCCCTTTTACTACACAGGGACACTGGGAACTGATTCATGACTCAAGGGTAAACAGGAGATATGCTGTAGTGCCCGCGAATCTGCACCAATTCAATTTGTTTTCATGTCATCCAACGCACACATCTTACTTTTCACTCCCGATGTGACACTTTAAATCAGTGGCAATCAACTTTTCCAAATCCAGTGGCAAAGAATAGCTGATATACTCCATGGTTACTTCCACAGGACTCCATCCTACGTCCCGTAGACCCAGCATGTTGTGGAAACACTGACCTTACCCTGCGCACATGGTAGGCCACAGGCATCTCCTTCTTGCCTACAGCCCGAGTTGCTGCCTGGATCTGAGGAACAGCCAAGGAAATAAAGGTGGCAAGAACAAGCTGCTGCTGTTTTCCCAAAATCTCCTGGGGTCTGAGTGAGAAGCAGGTGTGTGTGAACAGTCCATGTTCACATAGGAAGCCTTTATTACCATGCCCAGGTATGACTGATACTCAGCTGGAAGGATGTCTGATAAGATGATGATGTGATCCCTTCACAACAATGACCCAAATGCCCTGCCTTGCAGTAGCCCACCTGAATGCCTTGGGCAGCATGTGCAAGAACCATTTCTAACATTGCCTTTGCCCTCAGCTGTCAGTGCTACTTCAGATTACCCAGACAACCTGACTCGGGCAGACCTTGTACTTCTGCACAAGAGGCATAAAATAGGGTAATTACAAGTCTCGCAACACAGAAGCAATTTTAACCTGTGTCTTCCAGTAGAGTCAGGGACACACTTTGTCCAATGTCTTGCTTTACCATGAAACCCCCTCCCCGCATCCCAGGTTGTTCCACTAGTTTATTTGTCTGAAAAGGGTTCATAGAGAGTGAGAGGATTTCAGGTTTCTGCTCAGTGGACTCTCAATAACCTCCAACTGCTCTCTGGTGTTTTGGTGAGAGGTCGGTGGTTATAGGGTACTAATTTATCCTTCTGAACCAGACCCCAATGCCTCACTTCCACAGGGCAGCACTCAGCCTATGACACTGCCCAGGGAAGGACTGTTACAAACCTGCAGTTTCAACAAAGGTAGAATAGAGAAAAGGAGCGAAAAACTGCTTTAGTGTTCCCCCTTCAAGTTCTCACTGCCACCAATAAGTTATTAACCTCGACGATTAAATTAATAATTAAAAGAGTGCACTAAAGCTGTAAAGATGAGCTAGCAGTTGACGTACCGTTTCGTCATTGCACATCCCCTCCTTCCCCCCCGGGCCAGCCCTGCTCCGCCGGGCGCTGCGCTTCCCGGTGAAACCCTGCGGTGCGCACACGCAGGAAGGGAGGTCAGGCTTGTTTTGGCAGTTCCAGCCGCATTTATCCCCGATAAGCAGCTGAATTTTATCAGTTGGTTTAGCCTTTGCTCTGACAGAGGCAAACTATTATTTCTCTGCTCTTTAAAAATAATACTCTTAGTCGTCATCAGAAGGGGTCCGGAGGAGAACGAAGCCGCGGCAGGAGCCGGGGCTGAGCCCTGCGACGAGCGCCCTCGTGTGCCGGCCGCCCCCGCCGCACCGCTGCCCCCTGCGCCTCCCCGCCTCGGCTCTTTTGGGTACCCCCCTCCCCAAAGAGGCCAGCCCCAGGCAGGAGCCGCTTGACAGGTTTTCTGACGGGAGGAGGTTGGGGTCAAAGCCTCTTCTCTGTGAGCGGCGGATCAGAGCTCGCCCGCCCCTGAGCCCGTTGGTTTCTGCCTGAGCGAAGGACACGAAATTAAGTAGTGGATGAAGGCAAAATAAAGCGTTAATAAAGCCAGCCCCCTCTGCAGGGCTAAAGAATAAACCAAAGGGTATCTCTCTCTGCTTAGAAACTTCTCTCCTGGTGCTGTGAAAGGTAGCTACACAGTAAGGATAGGTTTAATAGATTGATTTAGTTAATTAACCCCAATCTTCTCAGTGCCAGTGGCTTTGTTTGCAGAATAAGACTGTGATGTGAATATGCAGAATAAGGATGTGACTATTTTCCTAGGTTGTTTGAATTTGTTCACCTTGAACAAGGTTTCTTCTGTCTGAGCGTAAACCTGCCAGCATATCTGCATCCAGCAGGAAAAGGTATGAATTTTTGTTCTTATTAGCAGCTTTCATACTAAAATCACAGCAAGGCAAACACAAACCTCAGATACGAAATATAAATAACAAACAATACCCAGATTGGAAAGTTTCTAGAGGTTACATGAAACCCTGGAACAGGGCCCCTGACTCTGTCAAAGAAGTGTTATCTTGAGATTGTCAATGCACGCTTCAGGGTAAGAGTGACTTTGTCCCCAGAGACCCAAGGGAACATAACAAGTGACATCAGTCATATTTTGGAGACTGCAGAGCCTAGTGTCACTAAATGTCAGCTAAATCTCTGTACATGGCTCTCTTCAAAGAGTCATTCCTGAAGTGCTGAAAGGTGATGGGGGCTAACTAAGCCAATTAAAGAAACATTTACTAAGTAAGGGAAGGACACAATGATCTACAGACCAGGTATAAACCAATCTATTTTGTTTTCTTTTAGTTTCCATCAAGGCCAAAGTGGGTGGGAAAAAGTGCCTCTCTACTAGAGGTAGGACGTTCGCTGACGAAAGGCAGGAGGCTTACACCAAAGCAATGGCCATTTCTTTTTCCCCTAGAGCTGGTGTTCTGGCTGTTCCACCTCAGCATTCCTTGCGAAGCCAGAGACAACACGCCAGTCTGCCCAAACACAAAAATAAAACGCCAGACAGGCTGCTTTGGGAAAGGCGAAGTTACATGTGAAAGAGGAATTGCAACTGGAATTTACAGGAATGCTAGCAGTCATACCATCAGGTCAAAGCCTGATCCTGCTTGCTTTATTGTAAATAAAGAATGGTCACAGGGACACACCAGCTGTGGCAGCTCCTTATTAGGCCCTTTGTTCGTAAGTCTGAGCTCTTTAGAAATAACTAAGTGGGGAGACATTTTATGGTATTGAAAACAAACGTTTGTATTTTCCTGGTGAAACCAGTGTTTTTCCTTTTGCAGAAACTGACTCATGTAAAAAGTATCCACCAAGCAATCATACAAACATACTTAGGGATACAAATAGACTGGGCTTTGTCAATCAGTCCCCTGTCAGTTACAGATAGGACGTAATTCTGCTCTGGTGCAAATCGATGGCATAGTTTTGCCTACCACGGAGGGATGGACGCAGAGGCGTTCTTGCAGGTCTAGCCAAAGCAGTTAAAGAAACAAGCTCTTAGCTGCCTCCCCTGCACTGGAAGTTACGATTTCCCTGCAGGGGCTGATTGTGCAAAGGGAAACCGTGTCCAGGCAAAGCCACCAGTTTGCCTCAACTCACCTTCTGCAGCAGCTCGAAGTGACTTAGCTGACTTTGCGCCGAAGCTGATTAGCTCACCAGGTCTATTCACTTGGCTCAGCTGAGGATATGGTAATCTCCCACCCGAAGGCACTCGCGAAGAGGAGATAGGCAGTAGCATCTAACATTAGGAAAGCCCCTTTCTGAAAAAGATCATGAGTCTGAGCTTTAAGGAAAGAATTTGCACACAACATCCTTATCTGGGATCTAAGTTCAAGGCTGTTCGTATCTTGGGTGTTGGTTCATTTCATTATGGAGATAAGTCCAAGCTGTGAAGTTTGAATCTGGACCAAATTTCTCCATAGTTTGAAAGTGTTTGGCTCCATTGTTTTGGAAAGGGCCTATCACTGCTACTAGGTCTTTCAACATGAACAGCAGATATAGATATAATAAAAAGAGAAATTAACATTAGGAAGTCAACGTAACTGCATCAAGCTGAACTCCCAACACTTTCCAGAGTCTCTAATTTACAAAGAAAGAAGAAATAGTAAAGCATAAACAATAACTGAAACACATCCAACATTTCCATCAGTACAGTGCACTTATTATGTAGTTGCTATAAATATATTCTGCTAATGCAGGAAGTTTGGGCAAGAACAAGAGCAAAGGCAATTAGCTATACTGGTTGCAATTACAAGGTATTTGACAAAATATTGTTTGATATTTGGAAGTATATAATTATAAGCAGAAGACCTCTATAACGACTGTTTGAATGTGGCAGCAAAAGCATGTTCTGTATATATATCTCTGTGTCAATACCACTCCACATTGTTGAGGTACAAACTATAGATTATACAGCTTCGCATGACCCAAGATAGGAAAATGATAAGAGACAACAGAAGGGCTGGGATAAAAAGCAGAAAATATTGAGATGGAAGCCAATGGCAGCCTTGTTTAGTCAGCACACACTGTGAAAATAAAAGTCTGACACTTGGAGTCATCATTTCCAAGGGCCCTTCATACTTGGATGTATAGAAAGTGAGCCCTTTGGGTCAGGAATGTGGATATTCTTTGGGGACATTCACAGAAAATTTGGTTTCTTGTCATAAACACATGAGAAGTTTGGCCTCAAGCCTACAAATGTTAAACAAGGGGAAAAAAAAAAAAAAAAAAAAAAAATATGTTCCCGAGCCTACTGAATTCTGTGAAATACTTCGTCTACATCATCTGGCTTTTGTTCAGGTTTAGGGTCATTATTACAATTACTGATGAGAATGTAATACCACAAAACAAGGTTTTACAGGTGAAAAAGTGCAGCTAATCTTTCCACTGCAGCTCAGCCTTGTTTCTTCTTCTAGGGATAACTTTGTTGTGCAACCATCTTGTTTCTCTTGGTTGACAAAACAATCAGCTATTGGATGTACTCCATACTACACTCTTTATCGTGTTCATTCTACACATGCACTGACATCATCCAAACTAGGTAGGCAAGTGTTTGGCTTCATTTTTAGAACTGTTAAAGTGCTAAAATGCAGCTGAAAGTGAAAGTATCCAGACTAGCTATTTTTTGACAGTTCAACAGTGGGTAAAAACATGAAAGTGAATTGTAGTGAAATAGTTAGCAAAATGGAAATCTTAGAGTCTGGAGAGGAACAAGGTAGCAAACCCAACTAATCTCCAGTACTACACGCTTCCCAGGACCACAATATTTGAGCACCTCATGGGCTTTGAACTATTTATCTTCTCAACGCGCTTGAGGGGTAGGTGAATAAGAGGCTTGCATTTTACAGGTGGCTCTGCTCAGGACATTTGTGGTGATTAAACCTCGGTCTACAAAAGCGCCAAGCAAGGCTCTTGTCCCAGACCGGGCTGCTCTTTGGAAAGAGGCAACACATGGGCTCTGCAGTGTGGGTCCTGGAAGAAGCAAAGGCTGCATCTCAATCCTTTTTTTTTTTACTTTGGGTTAATGCCAAAGGAGAGGGAACTTGCAGAGTAAGGCGTGACCAAGGCCAGGAGGGCAAGCGTTATGAAAAAGTAACTATTGGAAATCCTAGAGAAAACCTAGCAGGAGTATACAATATTTTTCTTTCTGTTTTCCTGCCTGCATTTGAAGCAGGGCTGAGTGTTTCAGTCCTCTAAGTGCAGAGCTCTCCCCACACTGCACTTTCCTCCACAGTGATTTACAGACTGCTGTCCTCTACTTCATTCTCCTTCTCGAAGAAATTGCCAGTCCTGTCAGCATTATCCTCTCTGACGCTTTGCTCTGGAAATATTTCAGGATCAGAGATGCTTTCTTTGCTTTCACTCCTGTATTTCTGGAAGGACCATCAACCAGACAACGTTTTGCACCCGAGTTTGATGCCAGTGCCAGAACAGGGATGAGTTAGCAGCTGCTTAGTCTGCAGAATCTAGTACCAGCCTTGCTCTACAAACAGCAGCAAACCTGAAAATCCAGGGAAACAGGGAGCCTCTTGAAGTGCAAACCTTTCTCTTATTCAGACCTTCTGGCTATAGTTGCTGATGGAAAGGAATTTGCAGGGGGAATTACAGATCAACCTAAATCTCCAACTAAATATAGCCTTGCAGTGGTGAGGGGAAGGAGGGGAAATATAGTGAGGAGGGGGAGAGCCAAGACTACTCTTTTGACACTCAGACCCCATGTTGAGAGTAGTTAGGCATGATTAATTAATTATGAGTTTTCAATAGCAGAATTTATGTGTTTAAATTATAAGTAGAGCAAAGTTGAAACAAGGGAGATTCTGTGTTCAAAAGACGTGTTACAAAGCTGCACATGTTAAAAAACAAAACACGTGTAAGCATCAAATACTACTCACTGAACAAAAATAAAGTTAATGAGTCATGATATTAAACTCTATAAACAAAAGTTGCAAAGTGCCTGGGATCACTTAACTAATTCAACTGCTAGTCATTACGTTCCAGTCAATGTGGCCTTCTTCTAGCAGGCTTGAAAATCTAACGGGATGCCAACAGGACCTTAGTGTGAACTGCAGAGGTAGAGCACGTAATTATAAGGTCTCAGTGCACACAGCAATGTCATCTCTTCCCCACAGAACATGAAACATCTGAACAGTGTGTTTTCAGCTCCCTCATCCTCTACCAACAAACTTTCTTTGCAAGATGTAGCCAAAATAATGGATTTCCTGTAGATCTTGGGCAGGAACAGGCTTCCAGGAGGACTGAAGGAACTGGGATTTTCTTCTCAGCTTGTGTCAAAAGAATCAGGAACATAAACAAGTTCTCATTTCAGAAAAATAACAGAGTACCACCTGAATTTATTTTGCAAAAGTGTGATTCATAGCTGGTGTCCATCTGGACAGGACTCAGCTCTGTCTTATCCTCTGCATCACCTGGAGCTACTTCCATGGTAAGTGCAGGGTCTGGAGAGTGATCTGGGGGTAGTAAAAGTCCTGATCAGGCCTGAATCTGGGATGGCACAGTTTCGTGTTCAAAAGACTCTTAAAGGTTTTTACTGTCCCTCTTAGTGTACCTTCATACATCCTCTCCCCGCTGGTGTGACCTCATTGCCCCTCCAGAACGCCGATTTCCTCTTGGGATGCTTTAGGGGAACTGCTGGGAAGAGCTCCAAAGTCCAAAGGGTTTCTGAAGGTAGACAGTGCTTTGACATGTACATGAGTGCTGAAAGGTACTTTCTTCTCCATCATTTATATGCCCATTTAGGAGAAGGAAAGATCCAAGGCACTTCACGCGTTCCAGGAGACTTGGAAGCTGAATTTTAAAGGTCTGAGCAAGTAAGAGTGGGTTGAACTTGGAACCAGCCCAAATCATGCATTGCTTCAGCATTCCAACCTGTCTTCTGCACTTCACGCAAAAGTAAACCCTAACACCAGTGAGATTTGCGGTGTGAATTGCACTCGAATTGAGACTGACAAAATTTCAAGTGCCAGAAACTATAAGTTTGAAGTTCTACCTCATGCAAGTAATTTTGCTGGCAATGTGATGCTCAGTATCTACTACCACAGGCTGGTTAACGTGAGGCTCAGCTTGACAGAGTGGTATGAAATATAGCAAAGGTGACAGAGTTATCTCTGCTCTTGTTTATTGCCTGAATTCAGTTCCAGTGTTTATAAAACAAAGAATGGTATTCCAACAGCAGGAAAAAATAAAAAAAAGGAAAAAAAGAAAAAAATATATTTAATTCAGTAGTGCATATGAATAATACTTGAAAAGACAAATTGTGTTTGGTTTAGTTAATATATTGCTCATTAGTGGACCACAATACAGACATTTTTTAAAAGACTGCAATCACCATGACAACCTGATAACATTTAGTCACTTCATTTCCGAATATGATTATCCTCCTGAAAAACTGTTCTTTTTTATTAAAACAGAGGGCAGGTTTCAAGTCTGTGGTCTGTTCTTAAGATAACCTGTTTGTTCCCTCTTTGAAAAGCACTGCAATACAATGGGAAAATGCCAGGAGAAGTGAAAGAAACATGTAAGCAGAAGAGAGGGATGTGTTTTAAAATAGTAATCCCAAGTTCAAGGAAAACCTTGCTGTCTTACAGTGTAAAACCCAGACAGAGGGGGTGATTTGCACATCTAATTTAGGCTGTAGGTTTTACTTCTAACAGGATTTCCATCACAGTGCTGTGATCCCATGGTCAGGATGGGGGTTCAGGAGCAGTCGGGTGGATGTCCCTGCAGAACCAAAAGGAGATGGGGTCAAGACCTTTGAGGACACTTGTCCTCACAGTCCTTCAGTAGCACAGGAGAGAAACCAGCTACTTGTGTGAATCTACGGGACGTATCTGGGCCAGCCTGCAGGCAGGACTGTCTGGCCTCCCTACTACCTTGTACCTGAAACTCCGAAAGGTTTGAAATGCCTCAGGGTGCTGGGCAACAGATCATGTCAGGGGGGTGCAAAGCACGTTGTTGTGCTAGAAAGAATGGGGAGGACTTCTGCTTTTTCTCCTGCAGGCCGTAGCTGGTCCAGGCGATGGTCACTCTGGTACACAAGGCATGGTGGCTGTGCTTCAGCCCTGGCACACAATGCTCATGCAACAGGGGCAGGTCAGCCCCCAGTAATTCCCTCCTGGGATGAAGAGAGGTCATGTTTCCCTGTTTTCCTGAGAACATTACCTACTTCATTTTCTGAAGAAAACTACTTTAAGAGTACAGTAGCCCACGTCTGCTTGCAGCTAACATAACTAAGTGACGTGGCTTGACAAATAGGTTGAGTTTATCGGTAACCTCTGCTGTCTTACACTGATTTACTATCATCATCTCAGACACTGCCAAATTATTATTTTATTGGGAAGGAAAATAGAGGTACCACAAAGTGACACTTATTCCTAAGAAGAATTTGGCAGGCAGCCGTGATAAGAAGGACTCAGTGGCCCGAGTCTGATCCTCCCAGTGGGACTGCTGCAGCCTGAGGATTCCCTTACTAGGATACAGTGGGAGCAGAGCCTGCAGCCCCCCTTGGCTGGCGTCCGTGGCATCTCGTTAGGTTAACGCATTGCAGATGAAGTGTTTGCAAACACCAAAGCTGTGCAAACTCGCAATTGCACGCATAATTAACTGTGATTTCCTGACAGAAATTGTTGTAATTAGATGGTTAAGCACTAGCACTTCTGGTCCAGGCGAGATGACTACCGGCAAAGTCACTGGTCAGGAATTTGCAGAAAGCCAATGAGAGAATGTGAAAGGGCTGTTGAAAGAAATTTGGTCTAGGAGTCTGAATTAATTGAATTAATATTCAGGGGGGAAATAACGCATTTTTATTGTCCAAATGAATATAGATAAAGGACTCAAACCCACGTCTTGAATTCAGAATGCTTTGGATTCAGGGATTTATGAAGACAAAGGGCCAGTCGTCTTGAGTATATTAGGCACTGAGGTTTTGCACCGTTATTTCTGACTTCTCCTGGGCCACGCAGGGCAAAAATCACCCCCAGACCTTGTTTAGAAGGGAACCCAGGATGCAATCCCTCCCTGAAGGCAGTTGGTACTGGTGTAGGGATGTGCAGCACCTCCAAACTGCTACCCAGCATCATGCCTGCCCTGGTTCCTGGTTTTACACAAGAATGTGTGGGATGAGGCAACTTCATAAGGACTATTAATAATGGAGGTGATATATAAGACCTTCCCTGTTATTATCCTGACTGCGAAACAACCTGGTCAAGAGCTTGAATGTGGAAGGAAAAACAGGCAAATGGTTTTGAGCAATGCGGTATTGCCAGGGCTCAGGCTGAGAGGTGATAGATGCCCCATCCCTGGAAACATTCAAGGCCAGGCTGGACAGGGCTCTGAGCAACCTGATCTAGTTGAACATGTCCCTGCTCATTACAGGTCCCTTCCAACCCAGACTATGCTATGATTCTACGACCTCTGGGGAGCCCAGCCTGAAAAGCACAGATGTTCAACAGGGTTGATGGGTGCTCTGCAGCCCTGTAGGTGCCTTGTGGACATTTGCCATAGCCCCTAGACTGATCGCTGCTGGCATAGAGAAGGACACCATGTCTGAAAGCCGTTTAGCAGACTGCCAGGGCACCAGATTTCTTTGGCAAGAAGAAAACACCTGAAAATAATCCTCTTACTGCTGTCTCTGCTTCATGGAGAGAGCATGGGTCTGCTCACACGGCTGTTGTCCGAACACAGGAGCACTCGCAGAACAGGATCAGGCCAGAGGGAGCATTTGCAGAGCCCTTGCCTTGGCATTAGTTGGGGAGATACCACAAAAAGCTGCAGATATCCAGGTGTTACGGACTTTGGTGTGCTAACAGCCATTCTCAGTGGGATCACGCTGCAACGTGAGCACAATATAACCGAAACACTTTTGGTGTTTGTCAGAGAAGGTGGCAGAAGGTAAGCAGCAAACAGTGTGGTGTTTCTACATCAGCTTCCCTCCTGGGCTCTGGCAGGCTGCTGAAGCCAGAGTTTCTTCCCCGGCACCACACCAGGCTGATATTTGGGGGTGTGTGATCTAAAGCAATGCAGCTCTGCGCCAGGCACCAGCCTCTGATCCCTCAAAGAGATGCTGAGCTCCACTTGGCCCTCTGCACGATGGGAGTAGGAAACAGGGCCGAGGTTTCTTATCTCGTATTTCATAATTTTATTGCAATATTGTGGCTGATTAAGTACTTGAGAATGACTCTTCATGCAATTTTGGTTTTGCAAGCTCCTTAGGGACAGGTCCTTGTAGTCTGTGTTGCTCCATTTCAGAATGAATAAAGCAGGCTATGTTAAACTGCCCTTCAGGAATTACAATTATGAAAATCCCATAAAATTATTCAAAATGCCCCTCCTTATGCTCTTAATGTCACCATGCTAACCTTCTTCTGTTTCTAAATGATAAAAATCTTTACTCCTGAGCTAATGACAAAGATCCAGCCCAGAACTACACATTTCACAGGAGTTATAAACTCCTCAAGACAAGTGGCTCTAATGGAAACAAAAACAACTCTGTAATGGTAGCAGGTGCAAAATGAAGCAGGACATTAAAAATAGCCTGGCTGCAGTCTCCAGTGGCATGAGTTCTACGTGCATATCACTCCAAAATAATCCATTTATCCTTTCTCCCCATGGTTACAAGGAGCCAGCTCTGTGCTCTGTATCCTGGGGTTCTGCAGGCACAGCTGTGAGAATTGAAGCAAAACCGCATCCCGCCAGCCGGGCGCTGCCCTCTGCCTCCATTTAATAGCAAAACCTTTTCCCTGGTTTCTCACTGCTGCAGGTGGGGGAAGGACTTTGAGAATCCAAAGCATCTCTTCAGTATCTGATAAGTGCTGACTTTACTTCTAAGGGTATAAGCTTAAGTTAATTTGCGTTTTGCCAAGGATGAATTTGGCTCTGGGACTGGTTGTGTTGCAGGGTTTAGTGATCATGAGCCACCTTGGAGTTCCTGGAGCTGAGCAGCTTCCTGTGAAAAAGGCGTATTTCTCCTTTAAATTGCCAGCGTTTGGGGAGGAGAACCCAGCTTTCACAGACTCCATCCAGCCTTTCCATGACTTCTGTCTGCCATTTCTCCTCCAGGCCCCAACCTTCACTTCATCCGGGATTTGCTTGCTTGCTTTCTTTTCCTTACGACTGCATTTTGGCGTCGTCTGGTGACCTCACAGGATATTTTTTCAGAATTCCTTTCCATGTTTGCATTTACTGATCACATCCTCAAGACAGCTGACTCAAAAGCGATGACGGACGTAGATGCTGCCATGATGCTAAAATCATGGAGCACAATCCTGGAGCATCTGGATCCATCCCATGAGCATTCACCCATCCTCATCCAAGCAAAGCTTTCATTTGACCTCTTCTTCACTGGGGACTCCTCTGAGTCGTGACTGACTGCAAGGGTATTCATTTTGCTAACAAGTGGAAACCTTTGAATAAAAATTTTTCAGGCAAATTGAAAACTTGCAAATAATTCATCCCCATGCTAGTCATTAGGCAATGGCAAAGAGCTAAAAGACCCCGTTTTAATATTACTATTATGGACAGCCTTTGGAAGTTGAGTTGTTGATTGCTTATATTTATTCCTTTTCTCCTGGGTCAGTTTTCATTCCAACCTGTTGATCTCAGCAGACAAGGGTGTCAGACCAAAGAGAAGACCAGGACTAGACCAATCCAACCAAAGCCGTAGTCCTTTCAGTGGGGGCAGGGTTTGTATGTAGGCTTCAGCATTTTAACAAGCCAATTTGTGTCTCTGCTGCTCAGTACAAGGTCTGTTGAGTGGTGGATTCAGAGCATGTCAATGAAGTTCATCTGCTGACGGCTGAACATTATTTTATCTAGAGAAATGTTTCACAGGGCATTTCCTAGCAGCTTCTGAGCTGCAGTTGGTGAGCCCGGAGATATGAGGCCCTTATTGCAGTTGGTTTATATCACCCATCATAAATCAACTCTTCGTGCATAAACCAGTTTGTCACAGATTAGTGCCGGCCCGTGTGCAAACCTGAGTGACTTGCTGTCGCTAAGACTCCCCGGTGAAAATGCAGATACCCTGGGTGCTTGGGGAGACCTGTCCCTGGCCCTGTCCCAGGGGTGCAGGCAGAGGAGCTCCCTCTGCGAGCTGCCTCTCTTTTCCAGGGACTGGCAGTCCCAGGCTGGCTGGTGTCCAGGCTGGTGTGAGCGAGTCACTTGTGGAGCCGCATGAGGGGACACTTCCACATGCTGTGGTTTACCCACAAGCAGCAAACAGCTAATTTGCCTAAAATAATAACTGCCTTTCAAAGCATGGACTTCCCAAGCTGTTTGGAAGAGCAGGTTTGACTCTGTGGCCGAACACTTGATTTTTACTCTTGTTTTAAGCTAGAAGATGAGTTGGTGATGGGAGTAATTTTTTTTTTTTTTTTTTTTAATGTCACATACTAGTTCATAATCTTCTAGGAGGCTACATGCCAAGCCCCACAGGAAGGCCAGTTTGACTCTCCAGTAACTGGCTCCCTCCTGTGTGGGGCTGTTCTTCTCTTGAATGCTGGACTTTGGCTGTCGAGCTCAGTATTTATGATACCCTGCTGCAGTGAGGAGAAAAGGCTTTGCCTGCCCACCCGCTCAGGTCAGCTGGCCTCACCTGCAACACATGCTCTTCCAATACTCAGAGACTCTCCAGAGTCTAAATCAACCATTTAATTTGTAGCACCAGCCTTGGCCATCAGCATTTGCAGCCTTCTGGAGGCACCAGCAAAGCAACTGGACATACTGGCCAGCACTTGATTAGCCAGGCTTCATTGGCAGGCGGTTAACATAATGTAGCCCTTCCCCACGGCTGAAGATTTCTGCAAGCTTGGAGGCCTTGCTCATATTCCAAATCCATGCTCTGTTTATGTTTTCTTTGTCCTGAACAAAAATTGGCCCCATTGTGTGGGAGCAACACTGGAAAAGAAAAACAAGAAACATCCACGGAGAGAAAATGGATATTGTGGGAGCTGAGGAAATGCACATACTTTGCTGATTCCATTTTCTGGTGATGTCAGTGTCAAAGAATATCTCTAGAAGAAAAAAAAAAAAAAGAAAAAAAAGAAAAAATCCTTGGCAACTTGGAGTCAAAAGCTCTGTTCATCACAGTCTCTTGTTAAAAGAAGAAACGTAAACAATCTCCCTTGCCACCCTCAGCCCCGCAGCCTCCAAGAAATTAAATCTGGCTCCATTTGGATGTACCCTCAGATGGAAATGAGGGTACGTCTCCAGGGAGGGAGGCGTTAATGTACTGGGGGAGGGACGGAGTGGGGGGAGGAAGGAAAATTTGATTGTGCTATGTGAAATGCAGGGGTTCAAGCTGCTGCTTTTTGTGGAGGCTGAAGAAGGGCGGCCTGACACTTTACAGATTGGGTGTAATACACAGGAAATTTGTCCTTTCTGCCAGAGCAGTCTCGGGATAGGGCTAACCGCCCCCCCCTCCGCCGAGCCACTTTGCTTGGCTGGTAAAAGCTCAGGAGAAAAGGGTTAAATAAATGTTTGTGATATGATAAGGTGCTTGTTTATTCAAGGGATGACAGATTATTGGCTCCCAAGGCAGGGTTGAAAAATAGTACAAAGGAGCTGGCGTTCCCTTCACTGATGTGATTTCCTCCTAAGGTTTTGCTCTTTGGTAGGAACAATATGCGCTGGGAATTAAGAGGGATGACTTTATTTCAGACTGGAACAGACAGAATAAGAGCTGCTTTCTGGAGCTGCTGACTCTGTTTTTGTTTGGTAGGTTGTTTCTTTCTTTTTTTTTTTTTTTCTTTTCTGCTGAACTTCTCCCAAACTCTTTGGAAACAGGGTTATCTCCTGTCCAGGAGGAACACCCAGCATGGCAAGCTGACTAGAACACTTCAGATTAGGGGTTTGACCCTTTTACTTTGTACATAATTTTCTATTTTATCACTACATCTCTAAAGCTGGCTCCTGCTTCCCTGCCTTTAGATAAAAGCTCAGGTCCTAGCTGAGCACTGCACATTAGTCAATAAAAGCTGGGCATTACAGCAGAGCTGACGCTGCCAGAAGACTACAAGCGCTTCTCACGGACCAAGTCGTCCTCTTGCAAAAATGCTGGTGAAATCCAGAGCAGCTCTCTTTGATTCGAGTGCAGCAGACAGACACTGAGACACACGCAGGGTGCACCCAGCCGGCTGTCTCCGTGACTGTATCCCGATGCTGCCACGGGAGTGTGGGGCCGGGGCACAACGCCTCCCATGCGACCAGCCCTGAGGATCTGAGTTTTGAGCTGGTCCTGGCCACAGCTTGTAGGTAAAGGTAGAAAAAGTGCCGCTTCATGCCAGTTTCAGCTGTCCTAAAATTGTCTTCCATTGCCCCTCTGTTGCGGGCTGGGGTGAGCTCCCCCGTCCACCACAAAACAAGTTATGCTGAGGGGCTGGGCAGGACCTTGGGGAGGAGGGCATTGGGCAGGGGCAGGTGTCCCTCTCTAGCCAGGGAGCTGCCTGGGGCTGGCTGTGACCACAGCAAAGCCCAGATCAGCTGTGAGAGGATCTGCACACCACAGCGAGGTGGGAATTCAGGTGACAGCGAGTGTTTCCCACCACTTATGTCACCCCAAAAATGACTTGCTGGCCAAATGCCTGCAGCCCCAGGATGACGCTCCATCAGTGCCATCAGACAGGGTAGCTCTTACCTTTGAAACTTCACATTATTAGGACAAATACACTGTCTGGTCACAACACAGCAGAAGGCGAGGGGAGGATTTCTCACCAGCATGAGATGTGCGTGACAGCTCGGTGGCAGTGACAGCGGTGGAGAATGGGCTCTGCTGACATCAGTGCCCAGGCTGTCACCCAGAGGTGCAGCCGTGATGTTCAAGCTGTGCCAGGCTGGTCAAGCCAGTGTTTTCCATATACTGCTGGAGAGCATGCCAGTGATAGCTCATTGGGAAAACCAGGCAGCAGTTCCCATGATCCGGGAGTAAATGACAGTTAAGCCACACATTTGTTTTCAATGCTTGGATCTGGCACTGGATTCCTTTTTGAATGAAAACTATGCCAAACATCTTTTATAATTTTTTTTTTTTCCTCAAGCAAATATGTGAGCAATGCAGCAGTGGAGTGCCAGAAACATTTGCTTTCCTTCCTAAAAAGTGGGGTAAAGAAAAAAAAACACCACCACACACATGCACACAACAAATTTTATTTAAAGGCTTAAAAGAGGCCAAGTGTCTTTAAACACTAGCAGGACTGGGCTGTTGAACTCTGCTCCTGTGTGTGTGTGTGCATGTACAGGGGAAGGGAGAATAAATACATATGTGTTAGGGTTATGCATGGAAAGGCTCTCACACTGTCTATTACTTTCAGGTTCTGCACTGCCTTGCAAATAAATACACATACATAAAAAGAAAACAAAAAAGGGTCTGAATCAAAGCTTAGGAGCAGAACTTGGCTCTTGGAAGGAACACTTTGACTCATTTAGTGGGTAAACCCAGGAGTAAACTACAGAAGCTGACAGACTCATGGCTTTTCAGTGCTACAGCAGTGTGCACCCAAGCAGCAAAGACACTGCTTCTAAAATCCTTGGAGCCGTATGCATTCATGGCAAACAAAGATCAAGCAGAAGCAGGGTGTAGGCTGCCCTAGAAGGTGGATTAGTGTTCAAAGGCCGAGTCAAAGGAGAGAGGAGATAAGGCGAAGGGCGTCATACCAAAGACAGCTATTAAATGTAGTGGTAATCTACTGAGCCACAGCCAAACACAGCCTTTTCACATTGTTGGATGTGAATAACTCAGGGACAGATGTGGGGTGGGGAGTGGGGGATGGATGGGTGAAGGTCTGTCCGAAGGCTTGTTCCTCAGCATTTGTAGGTGCATGAAGTGCCCTTCCCCTCTACTCCGGCTGGTTCTGCTAGACCCGTTGCTGTGGTACCTGAGCCTTCTGCCTTGCAGGAGACATACCTGAACACTGAAGCTGGAAAGCATGTGCCAGTCCCTGGTCCCTCTTGTACGGAGTGGGGACTCCTACCCTGCCCAAAACTCCAAGGAAAGGGGGTCCGTAAAGCCTTGTATCCCCTACAGCTCCTCACTGCAGCCTCTGCTGGTTTAACTTTCCTGTTCCTAACAGCATTTCATCATGAATGCTTAAATAATTTGTACTGGCTTAAATCTCCTTTGGCCATCCTAGTAGGATATTTCTTCTTAATTAATATTCAGTTATTAATAGCTTAAAATAAATGCCTTGTCAGGTTTCTGCTCCAATATTGAACATGCCTCAGTTTGGATCTTGTTTCTTTTTGCATCCTTGCTAGCTCTTACGATCCTGTTACGTCTGTCTGAATGGTGTTTTAACACACTATCCTTTCAGTCTCTCACTGTCTCTATACCTTCTCCTGTGCTGCCACAACATTTACAAGGACTGGGAGGCCACATAATCCTAAAACCATACCTTTGCTTACTCCCACATCAATAAAAAGACATCCGTATCATTTTAGCTGTACAGGAGTTGTGAAGCTATTAACAAAACCCCTTTGAGATGCCCCTGGTTCCTCTGCATCCAATGCCCATCATGTTTTCATGGGTGGTTTACTCTCTGGTGTGCTGCAGGTCAAGCGCTTAGGAAAGAACAGTGCTTACATATCCCAGAGAATTCTGTTTGATGGTTTAGAACAGGTTTTTCTATGCTGTCTTTGAGAATTGTCCCTGGTGCTCTGAACCTGAGTGGGGGTAACGCTTCCCCAGCTGGGGTGCAGTCCTGTTCCAGTCGGTGAACTGAAGCCAGTTCACACGAGGGGCTGAACTGGTTTGAACAAACATTGTAAAACATCCAGCTCTGCAATGTGTCAGTAATCTCTGCCAATAGAAATATTCTTACACGTCCTTCAGCTGCTATTTATGTTTATCCACAAAAAAGAAAGAGGGGGAAATTTTATTACATATGCATACTCCTGCCCCTACCTGTATGAACAAATTAGCCCAATCCAAAAAGCAACAGCTTGGGATGCAAACAATCTCTCCTAAACAGGGAGAAAAACAGTGCATCAATGGGATTGCATATTTTTAGTTCCAGCTTTTGTTTTCAGGATGCTCTTTCAACTTGTGGGTCAGGTTAAGTCAAATATTTCCATGCAGTGTTTCACAGAGGAGGAGAACAGACACCCCTTTGGCTGTTGAGCTATATCTCTTCTCGGACACAAAACTGGTCTTCAACCAAGCCTGGGTAACAGGTTAACAGAAAGTCAGGGGAAGGTCTTGTAGGATGCAATATTTCTTCTCTAAAAAACCGTATGGAACCAGAGGGAGAAAGAGGTTATGCCCTGAGGCTGCATCTTTGCACGGGCCTCATCCTCTCTTGCGGGGACTATTGGTCAAGGTTGAACGTTAGCCTCCTCACCCAGGCTGTTGCTATCCAGCATTTGGGTGGGATCTGAAACCACAGGCTTGCTTGCCAGGTTTACACAGGTCACAAAAAGTGACAGTCTGTAAACCCTGACACCCAGGTACATCCTGGGTGCCCCTGCTATTAGATGACATGGGACCAGGAATTAAGGGAACTCTTCTCCCAGTCAGTCACCACATCTCCATCCCTTATCCCCACAAACTGATTCTTCCATCCCCAAGCACACTTTCACCATCACCCTACAGCAAAACTGTGCCACTGAGGATGGCATGTGCCCTGTCCACCCCTACCCACTGTGGCACGCAGCCAGTATTTTATTTCTTGACTGTGATCACTGTGATGGCTGATATGCCTTCTTCCTTCCCTTTACCCCTCAGTCCAAGGGATCACACGCAGAAAAAATGATAATTTGGTTGCTGATGCAGTTCTGCAATGGTAGGGATCACAACCAGTGCAACTTTGATTACGGCCTTTTGAAGATGAGGCAAAGGCTGCTGTTTACCACAGCACCCTGTTGCTGCCCCTCATACAGCTTCCCAGCACTGCCCTTGGAGAGATGCACAACGTCCGTTTCCCTGGCACAGCTCTGTCCCACCAGAGGTGTCATTGCGCCCAGCGCAGGGCTGATTCCTCCAGCTGCAGGGAAGCAATCGATCACGTACGCAGTCTGCCTCTCACGCAGTGGCACTAGGCTAGCTGGCCGAGAGCCCCCCCAGGACCACCCCTTGCCGGATACGCACCATGATGCAGGACAATTAATGATGCCGCAGCAGTCCAAACTTCTGGATTTTCCTGGCTTTTCTTAATCTTAACATCTCGTTACCATTTATTTGCAGATGCACATCCTTGTTCTTTTCTCACACAGGCTGCTGTAAATCACCGCTGCCTCTGCTGCAATCAGTGCAGTCGCCTCAGAAAGGAAAGGCCAGTTCCCACAGGCAGGGGACAGCTGCCAGCCCCTGCCAGAGGCAGTGTCTTCATTACCACAGCCTGAGCCTGCAAAGCTGAATGTGCAACCTCCAGAGGCCAAAGCGAAACCCAGCTCCTCGTCCAAACTTTCCTCTCATCGTCTTCACCAAACTGAACTTGCAGACCTTTGGGGACTTGCTCATTGCTAGCTCCTATGTGGAAAAAGGGATATCATGTCACCTTTCTTTGGAGCCACAGATCCAGCCAACCACTGAATAAATGGAAGAGGCTTTTGGCGAACATGCTGTGAGCAAGCAAATGCTTTATCTGAATGCACAAAGCAATTGTTAATATAATATGCAGTAGAAAGGCGTATAGTTTTATTTTTAGCTACGTAGGAAATACTGAGGTTAGCACTGTTATTCAGAGGTTGAAGATCAAGTGGCAAACTGGTTTAAGTGTAAACAGGACTGGAGAGAGATGAAATGGGGAGCATCTGTCTTCTCCTTATTTGTTCATGGTGATCCTTTATAGTCAATATCGTCTCTCTGATGATAAACCTGCATTTTAAATAGAGATTTGTGGTTGGCAAATTGCTCTCCAGTTATTGTTAGAGTACAGTGTCGTTCACGCATAGCATACAGTGTCAATCATTGCGTAAAAAGTAGATGATTCAAATGATGGGAGAATCTCTTCCATTGGAAAAAAAATTACCATTTTAGTAGGATTTCATCTCCTCTTCAGCCAGAGGCCCAAATACCCGAGAGTGGAGCAGAGAGGCAGAAGCAAAAGAGATCTGATAGATCACTGCCTTGAACAACACTTGGTCTCCACTGCCTGGCTCTGCATTCAGACTTTCCAAAAGATCCAAAAGACGAAAGCACAAGCCTCTTGGCCAAGTTGCCTCCTCTCCCTAGTGCTGCTGCTCAAGCTTCCCAGGATTTTGCCAACCTGCCCCCTCAAATCCCTCTTGGACAGTGGCCTAGGCACCTGATGACTGGCTCGCTACCACCCCACCGTCCCTCCCTGTGGTGGGGCAAAAGATGTCCCCCTAAGAGGCACCAGCACACAGATATGCACTGACATCACCATCTCTAGCATTTGCTCAGGGATGCAGACCCTCACATTGCAGTTGAAGCCTCACTGCTGAAAACTGAAATTCCAGAGGAGATACCTCCTCCTCTCCTCTCCTCTCCTCTCCTCTCCTCTCCTCTCCTCTCCTCTCCTCTCCTCTCCTCTCCTCTCCTCTCCTCCTTCCTCAATGCACCACAGTCCCACCCTGAGGCAGAAAACCCTCAGGCACCACCACAGAGAGTGAAGTGGCTGCTCGCCCTCCCTGTCCCTGCGCTCCTGAAAGGCAGATGGGACGTTTCACCACAGTACAGCAGGGAGTTGTGGGACCCAATCTCCAAACCTGCAGCCACCATGAAAATACATGCCCTGGAAAGAAAGCCCAGCCTGGGACAGCCTGGCACCTGAGCAGCCCCCATGGCCAACCCTTGCATCTCCAAGAGCTGGAATGTGCCACGTGGCCACCTGGCATGGCTGGCCCTGGCCACTGAGCCCAGCACAGCCAGGCAGAGGAGGATATTTGCCTCTTGTGCTCCTTGGAGAACATTCCTCAGATAAATCTGGGTTCATAACTCATCAAAATATACTAAATTACAGGAAAGCTGTAAAAAAAATAAACCTGTAAACTGTATGCAGATACAAAATACACTGAAAGATGTAACCATAAATCAATATGCACCTCATAAGAAATCATGCTATACTTAATGTGTACAAAATATGAAGCAAATAATTACATATCAGTGTATATTTCTACAGGCTGGTGTTTTTGTTGCTGCTGGTTTGGTTTGGTTTGTTTTTTTGTTTTTGTTTTCTCTCAGCCTGAGATGAAAGCTAGCATTACAGATTTATTCTAGTGGAAATGCTGATGTTTGCGTGAAGTGAACTCTTTCTTTGTTTATGTAACCCCAGGTTTTCAGCTACTTTATCAAATAACTACCTCTTCATATTTGCTGGCTGGCAAAAAAACCTCAGCTTTGTTCCACAGCTCTAGTTATGGCCAGGATGATACACCAGGCATGTTGTTAAGGGGATTTTAAATCAGCTAAAATGTCCTGGGAGGGTTCCTGTCTCTAAAGGTGGCAAATTTTGTGGTGTTGGTTTGTGGAATAAATCTCTCACAAAGGAGGATAGTGGTTAAAGACTTTCGTTTGTACAATGCTTTCTCTCTGAAATGATAATGCCCTTAATAATAGGCTTTAATTTTTGGTCAGCCCTGAAGTAGTCAGGCAGTTGGACTAGGTGATGGTTGTAAATCCCTTCCAACTGAACTATTCTATTTTATTCACCTTCTTATCCCTGCCTTGTGGTGTAGCGTGACATGACCTCCTGAAGCAGGAGAGGAGCTTTTGCCTTCATACCTTTGCAGCAGCTGAGGAAGAGAATTCGCTCTTCATTACCACCATGTCACTTAGGCTCTAGAAAGGAGGACCTGTGGGCACAGGTAAAACACCTGTGTTGCTGAATGTGATCAGCCCATCCTCCCAAGCTCACCCCCACCATGCAGGTTGTCCTGCTGCCAATACTGTTCACAGCCCTACTGGATTGAGCCCAGTTTGGATCTGTAAGTAACAATGGGGTGAGTGCAATGGGCCAAAACAGCTGAAGAGATGTTCTGTGTGCAGTGGGCATTTCTGGGTTGCACTGCCCACCTAGCTGACACACATGCCCTTTCCATCCAGGTTACAAGGGAAAGTCTTAAAGAATTAGAGGCTAATTTTTCCATGCAACATCGACAATTCCTGCAGAACTCTGCAGCACATTTTAAACAAGGGATTAGTAAGCACTATCAGGGCAATCTTACACCATTTTAATCAACATTCATGTAAACTCACCTTTCGTGTGTATATATATCTAATTGTTACTTTTCTTTCTGTTCCACTCATTAAAAAGTACTTCCTTCTATCTCCAGTTAATATAATTTTCTTGTTTTCTTTCCCCCCTCTAAAACAAGATGTTACCTTTCTAATGGGTTGACTATTAAATCAAATATGAAATATTTTTTCCACACCCTGACAAAAGTTGTCTAAAATGAAACAGTGGCAGGGTCATGTACATCCAAATATGTCATAGCTGTAAGGGTAGTGGGGAGAGAAGCCTGTCTGTAAGTGGGGGGTATGATTCATTTGGATAACAATAGAGTCCACTGCCCTTTTCTACCAAATGTTTTTAGTTTGCTCAAATAAGTAATTGTCTAACGTGTATAAATCTTTCCATCGCTTCTTGAATTATTGTTGGATATTTGGGAAACATATTTTGGGGGGTTTTATAAGGGGAAAAAAAAAAAAGCTGATTGCGATCACTTCCAAATAACACTTAACTCCTTGACATAAGGTCAGCAGGAGGGTGCGTGCATGTGTGTGTGTGTGTGTGTGTTTTCTTTCTAATCTGCGAGCTGTTCCCTGAGAGACACATTGAGAACTGGGGCTTGTCTGCTGACATGTTTTACACAGCTGATCCATTAGGATCCTGCTCTTCCTAGCCTCCCTGGCACCGCTTTGATCAGCGACATGTTTAAAAAAAAAAAGAAAAAAAAAAAGAGTAAAAGGCACTTCTCTGATCAGGAATCCCTCCTCTCTACTAAATCATCCCAGGCACTTTAAAGCCATAGGAACCACTGAGGGACCCCTCAGCTCTGCGAGGCTTCATGACAGCTCTACACTAAAACATCCAGACGTGAGGCAGCGATGTCTTTTGCCCAGTGGCCTCTTTTGCCCGGTTCTGCGGTTAACCTCTTCGCTGCCCGTTGGGGAACTCCCACCAGCCTCCCCTGCCATGTCTGCCTTCCCAACGGGATGTGTCCAGAGGGGTTCGGTGCCCCTCACACACCCCGGGTATGAAGGGCAAATGCCAGCACTTGCCTTGCCTGGAAAATTCAGCTGCTGTAGTCTACTTTTCTGTTGAGGAGGGGGCTTTTCATTTGTTTTTGCTGAGCATCTTTCCAAATGTCAGTCAGAAAAGCATATGGCATGTCTCTGCGGGACAGCATGGAGAGGGAAACAGGAGAAAGCTGATGTCATGAACAGGGCTGGGGGCAGATTTGCATGCTTAGCCTAGCACTGACACCAAGGCCAGATACGTATGAAAACGTGGTTGTAGAGACAAGCTCGCAGTGTACTTCAGCTACCCCAAGAGCTGACATAAGGTACCAGGGACATGGAGATTTTATATAGTCTGTGGATGCTACAAAGGTGGTGAGTGATGTTCTGTCCACATGGGAGCATCCTCTGACAATTCACCACATAGACACGGATGGGCTGTGGCCATGCCCATACCATAACCCAATACAGCATATATACACACAGTCAGATGACGCCTCACCAAGGGGTCAAAGAACCACTATGAGTTAATCCCAGCAGCCCACACTAGGACTTCCCAGGTCATAGAATCATAGAATATCTCGAGTTGGAGGGGATCCACAAACATCATCCAATCCAGCTCCTGCCCTGCATAGGACAACCCCACAGTTCACACCATGTGTCTGAGGGCGTTGTCCAGTCTCTTCTTGAACACTGTCAGGCTTGGGGCCGTGACACCTCCCTGGGGAGCCTGTTCCAGTGTCCACCACCCTTTGCGGGAAGAAACTTTTCCTAATGTCCAACTTAAACCTCGCCTGGCACATCTTCCTGCCATTCCCTCAGGTTCTGTCGTTGGTCACCAAAGAGAAGAGATCAGCACCTACCCCTCTTCCTCCCCTTGTGAGGAAGCTGTAGGCTGTGATGGAATCTCCCCTCAGTCTCCTCTTCTCCAGGCTGAAAAGAACAAGTGACTTTAGCTGCTCCTCATATGGCTTCTCCTCCAAACCCTTCACCAACTTCATCTAGCTGAACATGGCTGCCTGCTCCTGAAAAATGTTCCAGCCTCCCCATCCCTTCTCTTTATGTCCCTGAGCCTGGTGGGACCTCTTCACCTCAGTCATTTGCTGGGTAACCAGCCAGTAGCAACCCCAGAGAGCCCATCTCCTGGCAGGGAGGGAGGAACAACTAACAAAATGGTCATCACTGCCTTCCAAGCCGGAAAGGAAAGTCTTTGTTCTGCTTGTTTCTTGCTACATTGACACCTCACTGGGCTGGAGAGCCAATAAACCAGGATAATATGGTGGTTTGAACACTAAATGAGTACTCTATTGTGTTCGTTAGCAGCAGGTATAGTGCCATGGTGGTAGGCGTGCATGGTGGTACTGATTGTTCCCCTGTGTTCAGGTCTTCAAAGTCACTGCAGTTTGCAGCGGATGGAGTACATACCAGACATTGCAGAGATCTGGATGAGTTGTCCACTGCTCAAGGAAATCCCCTAAACTACAGCTCTAGCAGCTTCCTTTCTCCTTACCCATCTCTCCCCCCTCCCCCACCCCCCATTAATTCCTTGCCTTTTCTGAGCATTTTTCACTGACTTGAGTGATGAGCCGGACTTTTTGCCCTGAATGTCCAGTGTACCCTTTTTATTTGGCTTACAGAACAAATACGGATAATGTGATAGAGGATCTGCTCTTGACAGCCTTCTTGAGACTGATACTTTGGCAGTGCAGAAGTTGAGGAATCACTGAAACACGCTTTCTTTTTTCCATACCCCCAGTGCTGGCTCACACTTTGCTCTGTGATTGCCACATCCACCAACTCTGCAAAACATCTGGGTCCAGCAGCTCGTCTTTAATGCCAATTTGAGAGCATACGCAATTCTGCCTTTGGCATGAGGCTTTTGCAGGAGTTTAAAGGTACTGTCATCTACCTTGTTGCAGGGAGGCTTTTCCACGTCAAATTGTGGTAGTAAGATACCCCCAGTTGTTCACATTTCACCTCAAAGTCCCTGCAGCCTGGAGGGCACCCCTAATCTGGGTTCCTGCCACCCCAATGTTTATACTACAGGCCCTTTCTGACGTGGCACCCGTGTGCTTTGTTTTGCAGGCCAGGCTTAGTGGAGAATTAGAAAAAAAAGCATAAATACCCAGAGCCTCAGTGCACTTATGCTTCAGTTCAGACCGTGGCTGGAAGAGGATCTCTTCAGCTCTAGGTTTTCCTCACAGTATAAATCCCCATGACTGGATCCCATAAAACAGTCTCATAAGCTCCCTAAGAATTTGTCGGGATGCCAGGTCTGGCATGCCTAACCCTTGCAAAACGGGGTAGCTGAGAGCAACAAAGTGAAAAGAAGCCAAACACCTTAGTAAAAGCAAGGATTCAAACAAAAAGCCACATTAAAACAACATCAATTTTTTTTCAGTCCATTTGCAGATAAATGACCTCCGTTCTTCTAATTAAAGAAAATGTGCAATTAGCTTAATCAGATCTGTGGGAAGAAAAGCAGTCGCTGAGTCTCAAAAGGCAGGTTCTGAGAAACTGCAGCCAACTTTTCCTGGGGCCGACTGGAGACACTACATCAGAAACAGCAAGAGCCCTGCCAAAGCCTTCTTCCTGTGAAAAATGATGTTTCAATTTAGGCTCCTGTATATTGTATTCGTTAATCTCACTCTCACTTGCTTACTCACTTGTTCTCTCTCACTCTTTGGCACTGTAAATAGAGATGTGAAGAAGTATTGTCTTGTATTAATATGGGCATTGCATCCTAATTTCTCAATGAAACAAAGTCGAGTTTATCATTTCAGTTCCCCATCAGCTTCCAGGTTCTTTGTACCTTGTGATGCAAAGATGGGCTATCTCATGATACCACACCAGGCCAAAAACATTCAGGGACTATAAAATAGGACTTTCTTTCAGGAAAGGAAAGTAGGACTTGTGCAACAGGAAAAGGACTCAAAATCCTTAGCAATCATGGGGATGAAGGTCCTGAGAGGCTATTGGAAATCCTGGGGAGGAAAGTGAGCTCAGAGATCAGTCCCTTCTCTCTACAAACTGGGAAAGTGTGCAAACCGCAGGACCAGTTCCCTTAACCCTTTATGGGGTGTGTTTGCCAGTAACTTCCCTCCCTTATTCCACAGGCATTCAAAGAATAGAAAACAGGGAAGGAAGCAACACACTACCCATTAAAAAAATAATAGCTGTTTTAAAGTATTATCTATTCAAATAGTTTTAAAATCCAAGTCTTTTTCCTAAAAGCGAGGGAAATCTCTTTTAGTCAGGCAGAATAAAGAGCCAGCCCCATGACAATTTTGCAACCCACAAATTGGGCTGCAACTGGGCAAATGGGGACACAACCAGTTATCAGAGCACATAATCCTTATTTTGTCCATTTCTTACCCTACATTTCCTAGGGGCACTTTCAAGCATGTTGTGAACCATCTCTGCAGCCAAGCAGCGGTTTGGCTTGGCTCTGGAAGTTGCTCCTGAGAAGCAAGAGAGGGATACAAAGTCCCCTCTCATTTGCCCATGGAGGGTAGTGTTGGGATCAGGGTTTGCTGCATTCCCAGTGCAAGAGATAAGGACCACATCACGTGTAAGTGACTATGGCTCCTGTTTGATGCTCTTCTTCTACTAGAATAGTTGTTCTTCAGCGCTTGGCCAGTAACCACCACTTAGCACGCGCCTACTCCTCTTCATGCCCACCTGCATGTTTTGCTAACATGTCTTGTAAGACCTGGGCGGACATTTCATACAGGAGATTTCTCTGTCACCGCAAGTGACAACATCCTGGTCTGGCCATTTCGGACATCCCTCTTCTGTCCCACGGGAATGACCTCCACTCTTTGGTGAGTGACTGGGTTTTGCGGAGAGCACAGCTCCATCTCTACATCTGTACCTGCAAGTATAGGTATGGACAGTGGATGTTGTGCTAGTTCATCTGGCTGAGGAAGGGTCTACACGGCCTCCACGTGCTGGCAAAACTCTGGTTGTTCATACACAGGCAGTGAACATCTCCAAAACCAGACTTTTTTTTCTGTTTCTGGGACATTTTTTCCTAAATCCTTCTACCCTGAGGTTTTCAATCTTTCTTATTTGCATTTTCTAGAAAACACTTTGATTTTGAAATGTCCATGTGACCTTTGGTTTTTGTGCTTCTTTCAGGTTTTTTTTTTAAACAAGTAAATGCTCAGTTTTTCAGCTTTGGCCTGGGTTTTTGTGTGTTCGTTTGTAGTTTTCCATGTAGAGAAAAGGTAGATACACAGTTCCAAAAAGCAGAGGATTCCCTGCTGTGCCTGTGCTTTCTTGTTGACTCCTAATATTTTTCCAGTGCTGGATAAGGGGAAAAAGTCAGGATTAAAAATAAAGATGGGGCCCTAAAATATCTCCAAACCAACAATAGGAAACGGATGTGTTTATTTTTTGGTCGGTTTCCAAAAATCTGAAAGAGGTAATACTTTATGTTTAAAACATTTATTAGCTCAGGTAATGAACATATTCAGATAAGAAGCCCGTTGCCCGAAGTGTGAGGCAACAAATAAGCTAAACCTTGTCTATTTTATGTCATGTAATTAATGTTTTGGTGCAAAACCAAAACATCTTGGCCAGTCAGGAGGGAATAATGTGCAAGTCGGTGTCACGTAGCTCCGTATGTGCCCATTCAATTAGGATAGGAAAAGCGCTGCCATTCCCCGGGATGGATTCAGCTTTGCCATCACCCCTGGGTTCATTTGGCGGAATTTCGGGGTACAAACTAGGGGCTGCTGAATTCTAGCAGCCACCAGCCTGCAGGATGAGTCAAGAAAGCAGGGTTTGCGTGTGCATCCGTGAGTCCTGGTGGGCCCCTGGGGATTTGCCTGGTGCGGCAGAGGCCGATGGGCTCCCTGCCAGCAGCTCCGGAATGGCGAGAGCTGGAGGCTGGCCTGAGTCTCTGAAAAACCCCATCGGTAACATTTCTGACAAGATAAATTGCATTTTAAATGTGGAGATGACCCTGGTAATCAGAAATAAATCAACAGGATAATCAAAATTGATGGGTAACTCAAATCTAGAAAATTTATATACTGGAGCTCTATAGAATAGCTTGGAAATCCCCATAAGTCGAGTCCTGGCTGAAATTTTGGTCCCTTTGCTGTAGTAATTTAAACTTTTCTATTTACTTTGGCACTCCTCTGTCCAATGACTTGGCCTGATCAAAATGCTTTGATATGTCCAGCAAGAATAAAAAATACAAAAGTCGAAGGGTAGTATCTTGGTTTAGGACAACTGTGAACATGAAATTTAATCCTGAGCTTTGCAAGAGGGACTCTCTAGAACATACAGGGGGAGGGAAGTAATTAATACTGCTTAAAAAAAAAAAAAAAAAAAAAAAAGCAGTCCTTTCTTTTCACTTTGCTTTTCAATGTCCTGTAATTTGGGCCAAACCAAACAGTGCTTACGCCACTACTGATGTTACAAGTTCATGTACCACTGCTGATGTTACGTACATTAACACAGCAGTCGCTGGAAAGGAAAAGCATGTGTAATTTGTCCAGAACCTGGACACAAGGAGAGTACAGAATGAAGCTGGTCCTCCTGTTATTCTATTTTATTCCCTGCTGTTAATTGCTTTCTTGATACACCCTTGCTTTTGGCCTTTTGACACATAGGCTACCATCATGCTCCACAGCTACCAGAGCCGAAATTGCTCCAAGACTCATTATCCTTTTAACAATCTTCCATCTGCAGGCGCTGCTCTGACACTCTAAAACCTATTTACTGGCTTCAGTGTAGTTACTCCTGCTTCACATCAGTGAAAGGAGAGTTAGGCCAACTCTCTGATCTACTTGAGCCTGACATATGGCTTACACTGTTTTTATATTGATCAAGAATTTGGCCTTGAGATCTCTATGTTCTCGGTTTGACCCAGTGTTTTAAAAAAATACTTCCAAATCTGTGCCTCTCTTTTTTGCCTTTTCTTCATCCTTTCCAAATTCTACTGCACACATTTCATGTCTGCAAACTCAACCAAAAGTCCTGGACCTCTTACAAGCTATTTATTGCTTTCTATCATACTTCATACTTGAGTTTACACATATCTGCCTTCTTAACAACATTTTGGAGAGAAGAATTACTTTTTTGTAGGGCTGGTAGAGATTTTTCCACTGAAACTGTTGCAAAGTAAAGTTGTTTTTTAGCTAACAAAAAAAGATGTTCTTCATAAAGCGTGTCAGGGGACGGTTTCTGTTTTCCACTGGCAAAACACAAATGCCTGAGAACTGCGTATTGAGATGTCAGTCCCTGCAGTTGTCATTTCGTTGCCCAATGCTCCTGTTTTCTTCCAGCAGCCTGTTCAGTGCTTGAGTGATATTTTCAATGCTGTAACCCAGAGGTCTTGTCTCAAAAGCACTGTCTGTCCTGTTACTATCCCAGGATCTGAGCATGGAGTTTGACATGGATTGACATGACAACTTCAACTGATGGAGTTTCCGTCTCAGTCTTCCTTGTTTGGGACAATATATTTAAGCATTTGGCAACTGACATGGCACAGGATAGTTATTTTCTGACTGGTCTACTTGCAAATTTTTAAAGTGGTCAGACATATGAAGGTTAAGGTGCTTATCTTGTGCAGCTCACTAACAAACACCATCACCAGTACTAACCAGCTGACATAGAGGATAAACAGCCAGGCAAAGAGGTGAAGGTCTGGGAGAAGGATGTAAAAAAAATTACAAATTATATTTTTGGTGTCTGTATTGAAGATCAAAGATTATTGAAGGTCAAATCCAAGGAGTCATGTAGGTGCTAGGTATGATGCATCAAAGGAAAGTAATTAAGTTCATTGGCAAGAGTTGAGGCCGAAAGATTAATGGTCAACAAAGAAGTTGGGTAACAGCTCAGAAGAGTCTAAGAGATGTATGGAGGCACATCAGTGAAAAAAAAAAACAACATGTCTTTGCTTCCATCCCAAGAATTCATAGAATCATAGAATGTCCTATGTTGGAAGGGACGTACAAGGATCACCGAGTCCAGCTCTTGCCCTGCATATGACAACCCCACAGTTCACACCATGTGTCTGACAGCATTGCCCAGTCTCTTCTTGAATACTGACAGGTTTGGGGCCATGACTGCCTCCCTGGGGAGCCTGTTTCAGTGCTCCACCAGCCCCTAGGTGAAGAACCTTTTCCTCCTGTCCAACCCAAACCTCCTCTGACATATCTTCCTGCCATTCACTCGGGTTCTGTCATTGGTCACTGAAGAGATCGGCATCTACCCTTCCTCCTCCCCTTGCGAGGAAGCTGTAGATCACAATGAGGTCTTCTCTTAGTCTCCTCTTCTCCAGGCTGAACAAACCAAGTGACTTTAGCCACTCCTCATACATTATCCTCTCCAAACCCTTCACCAACTTTGTGACCCTCTCCTGAACACTTTCTAGTAGCTTTATAGCCTTTTTATCCTGTGTTGCCCAGCACTGCACACAGTGCTCCAGGTGAGGCTGCACCAGTGCAGAGCAGAGCGGCACAATCACCTCCCTCGCCCAGCTGGCAATGCTGTGCTTGATGCACCCCAGGACACAGTTGGCCTTTTGGCTGCCAGGGCACACTTGGCTCATGTTCAACTTGCTATTGACCAGAACCCCCAGATCCCTCTCCACAGAGCTGTTCTCTTGCACATCGTCCACCAGTCTGTATGTACAGCCAGGGTTGCCGTGTCCCAGGTGCAAAATCTGGCACTTACTGCTATTGCTTCAGTTCCATAGTTTCCTATCATGGAAGACCCTGTGCAACAAGTTGCACTAGTGCGGAAGGACACGCTAGGCCGTATGAACACGCTGCATCCAGGTCTGAACCACCTAAACATCCTTCTCTGAGCATGAGGAGAGACCCCTTGCATGGCACTTTGGAGAGGATGCGTCAGACACAACCTCAGCAGAAGATCTAGCTCAAGGATCATGGAGCAGGGAAAAGTCCATGCCACATCTGCTGCTGCTGAAGGAGATACAGGCTTTTGAGGAGTGTGATGAGAGAGCCAGATGTACAAGACTTCAGTCTCTAACTGTGGAGGACCTGCTTATTATTAGCAAAGCAATCTTATTGCAGTGAGACCAGATATGGGTTCAACCACTGGACATGCAAAGATTTGGAATCATCTTAGCCTATTGTCTCCAGAAGTAACTACTTAGGATTTACCCATTTATGGTCTAACCTTTTAAAATCATTGATTAAGTATAACGTTTTACCATCTTCTTACTGATTTCTTTCTCTCTTATTACCCTTCACCATAATGTGAACTACATTCTGATGTCACATGATACTTTTCTGCACTGAAAAAATATTAAGGCATTTTTGGGTTGCTGTTTTTATCTCCCAGATACTTATAATTGTTTTAGGGAAAAAAGTGCAACTTGATGGCTCAGGACTTCAAGCAACCCCCTTCCCCACAGCAATACCCACAGCTGTAAATGCAGCTTATTTGGAAATAGAGTGTACAGCAATGCACACATACTAAGCAGTTCAAATTCTGGTCATGCTCAGACAGCAGTTACTGCCATAATTTTCTGGCTTCGCATTAACTCATGAGCAGGAGTCTTGGCTTGGTCACAGCATTTTTTCTTGTCTGAAAGATGACCTGGTTAATAGAGGACAAACACTGGAGATCCTCTGCTCTTCCCTTTTCCCTCTCACACATGCACATATACATATGAACATGTGTATACATATGTTATATATAGATATAGCACACACACATATATAGAACACAGATATATACATATACATCTATTATACACACACATATATATATGCACAAAAATGAATCCTTGAGCTCTTTTCCAGTGCCAATTTGTGTGAAGACTTGAAGGGGCAGTCTCCTTCTCTGCTGTAACCTTAGGTGCTTTCATTTCCAATAATCCAGCAGATGCTCCTAGATCATATGGAAGGGCAACAGCTACATCAAGTGCTTCTGGACAGAAAAAATAGGCTCTTGTGTCTATAATCTGATGTTTTCCTTGGAACATAAGTTCTGCCATAGGTGGCATTCCAGGCTTTTAGAATCATAGAATAGTTTGAGTTGGAAGGGACCTCCAAAGGTCATCTAGTCTAATCCCCCTGCAATGAGCAAGGACATATTCAACTAGATCAGATTGCTCAGAGCCCTGTCCAGTCTGGCCTTGAATGTTTCCAGGAATGGGGCATCTACCACCTCTCTGGGCAACCTGGGCCCATGTTTCACCACCCTCATTGTAAAAAAATTATTGAAGGAATTCTTGAAGAAATTACCATCAGCAACAGCAAGGAATTAGGTACACACGAAACAAAACAGTCAGAAACCTGGCTCTTACCCAGGTAACAACTGATTTCTGCTTTCAGGAGTTACGCACAGACAGTGGCATTGTCAATTCACATGATAAATCAACCTCCATCCTAAGAGGCTTTCCGAACTATGGTAGGTCTTCAGGGTTTGGCTCAGGCACATCGGGTTGGAAGGATCTTGGGCCAGCCCTGGTGCAAGATGCCGGGCTCATGGCAAACCTCCTGTCACCACATGGGAAATGTCAGGGGCCCCAGAGAGTGGGGTGAGGCACCAGCCATACCTGTTCCTACAGTATGATATAGTTGACCAGGGTATTAATGCGAGCCTATGACAGCTATGTTGTGTAGATGGCTGGTGCCTTCCTGGGACACTCTGGCAGCCTCTTTGCTGTCATGTTACACTAATTAAATGAAAAAGGCAAATGATTTAAGCACTGTTCCAGATGTGCCATGCAGGAATACCTCATACCTCAATTTTGGGCTGAAAATAAAGGAACCTGGGGATATGATTTTCAGAGGCTTGAGTTACGAAGTCCTGGAGCAGTCTAAAACTGTTCATGCCACCACTGAAAATCACAGCAGAAGGAGCTTGCCCATCACCTCATGTAGAAGTTTACAGTGCTGCAAACAGAGGAAAACAGGCGTAAAACACCTGACGGTGTTGCAAAATGACTCCACAAGCTGTGAGGCAACTGAGGGGTAGTATCTGCTGGTGCTGCTGCAGGTGGAGCTGGACTCACATTTGTAAGAGCAGCTGGAGGGTTTAGAGGCATTATTTTAATGGCAAAAAATAAGGGGGCTCTGACCATCCCAGCTTTCTAGAGATGGCAAGAAGGCTTCCCCGTTCCCGCACACTGCCGCTCTGGGAGTCTGGCTTTGGTATGATACAGATCATTATCCTAAAAGGAAAAAAATAAATCCACCCAGAGGACTGGAGAGTCCGTGCATGAGAAGGCGAGGAAAGCTTGGAACAGTAAAATGTTGTTTGCTAATGACAGTTCTGAGAATTTTAAAAAAATGAAGTGGAAAAAAAAAAAAAAAGAAACTCCATGAAACATTGATTAGATGCCAGTTCACATAGCTCTCCTCGCTACTATGTATTATTATTATTTCTTTTAAAGACTAATATATCCTATTCTTGACAAGCGCAAAGCCAGGAGGTGGGACCTTATCCAGTATTTTCATTTTTTAGCCCACAAGAGGCAATGATTGTATCAGAATATTATTTGTCTGCCCAAATCACATTCACTGTGTGAACGTCTGCAGAGAACTCCCATTCTCGGGAAAAATTGTTCTGTCAGACAGTGCAGAAGAAACACTTCTTCTCATCGTGGCTAAGCCAGCTCATTTAGGACATAATCTCTTTTCCTAGGCTAAATTTGCCAAGCTAACTTTCAAATTTGCATTTACAGTTTTTACCTGAAAACCCCTATACACAGAGTAGATTGGATCTGGGATATGTGAAAAAGTTGAGGGCTCTGAAACAGTGAAAATGCTAAGGTGAACCTCAAGATAAGGCTGATGGAGCAAGAAATGTGGTTGAGCACATCTGATTTTCCCTCACCACACAGGAAACATGGCTTCCACTGAATGGCTTTTTGAGCAAAGTTCAACTCATATGCAAAGAACTTTGAAACTCTCTATATGGAGGGTTTTTAAGAAATATGTGGGAGATCTGCTAGACAGATTGGGTTCAAGGCTTCCATCCCAGTCATTCTATAAAGCCCTAGGGACTTCCAGCCCAGTAAAGGTAGCCCACAGACATCTTCATGTTCTCAACTTGGCTTCTGGATGACATTAAAGCAGAGGCAGTCCCAGAAGGCAGGCATTATCCTTAGCCTCATGCTTATCTGTTTGTCCAGCACTTAACGTTACCAGATCCTGACTCATAAGACTGGCTTTGCTTTTTTATGAAGCTACCAAAGCGTCCTGGCTCTAGCATGTGTGTGAGTGTCCTGATAAGGGTATGACAGCATGTGGGAAGCCAGAGGCGGGTAATGCCACTGGTATGTTGAGTGGGGAATTAGTTGTGTGTGTGGAATGACCTCTTCTTCCAAAACCTCTCCAAGACAGAGACCAAGGAGAGAAAGCAGCAGTGACAGTTCAGGGTTCCGTCCACCCTACCAAAACTTTCCATCCTCATGAATGGAGCCATTCACTAGATTCTGCCTCCCGTTTTACTTCTGTATCCTTTTCATCTTAAAATAGAGAACTTCCTCTCGAGGGAATAACTTCTGCCGTAGCACAGCCCTGGTGATGTCAGCGGAGTTACACGAAAACTGAGGTTGATACCCATGTCTCATTGCCAGCAGGTTTTCAGGAGCTGGACCCTGGGTAGCACAACTCTGAGAGGCATTTGCACTGTTTTGGTCTCAACCTGGTTTGTCTGAGAGCACGGTCCTGCAGAAAGGATTAAAAAATAAGGGGAAGAACCCATGAAAACATTGCTGTTGTTTCTGCCCAGTTGAGTTTAAAATGGAACCACATTTTATGGAATTTTTCACACACATCCTCCCTCAGATTTCAATGTTCCCTTTTCTTCTCCATTTTTGACATATTGCCACTGAGTCAAATGAAATGAGAAATAGCCAGGGGCTTGCTCTGACATTTTCTTCCCCACCCCATCCCTCTTCTCAGTCTTTTTTTTTTTTTCATAGCATGGAATGGCTAAAGGGAACTGTAGGCTGTGTGTACTCATTTGTTGTAACCCTCCCATTCTGCTGTACCTTGCCACCTTTCTTATCATTCCTCCAACATTTTTTGGACCATCTAAAGCTGAAAAAACCTCCTCCCTTGCCTGCAGATTCACTTCAAATTGACAGGGAGAGAAAAATCTGGCCTAAACATCTGAGACCAAGAGCTTTATGGCCTAGTCCTGCCTAATTTTAAGGGAATTTATACAGCAGAATTGGAAAGAACCGAGAGACACTTACAGCACATGTTCTGAAATACCAAGAATAACAAAGCAAAGGCTTAATGAGTTCCAATGTGTATGTCTGCTGTGAGTAATGATGGTTAATCCTGCTACAAAATAATTCCTTTATATGTTCTTCTGTTTTTTAAAAAATGCATCATTGCTGCACTGGGGTCATAAAAATTACGAATATGTTTTCCCATGGCATGAAGCCATAGCATACTGTAAGGCATTGTGCTAGGCCATTATACACAGCCTGTAATCAGAAACAAATGTATTAAGTGAGATGATGTGATGTTACATGAGAAAAGTGAAAATAGAGCAGGGGAGTGTGATAGACAGTGACTTGGACTACAGCATCAGCTCTGAACGGCCCCTTTTTCCTCAGAAATTATGGGCTGTGCCAGAAGAAGTTATGTTTCTAGATCCTGGTCTAGAAAATAGAATCAAACTTATTGGAAGAGGGAGGAAATAAAATTTGTCTGAGAGCTGAGACAGACAAAAAAGCACTGAATTTCCTATTCAGAAAGAGAAATACTGCTACGCTGGCGAGGACAGTTCTCTGCAGTGTGCATTAACACAGGTTTGGTAGTTGTCTCAGAAATGCAAAGGAGACCATCCCTCCGCTTCTCCAACTCACAAGCTTCTTGCAGGGGTCCAAATGTTGGCCATGACATGGTAAGAGCTATCATTGAATAAAGGGCTCTAGTTTCTTTGCAGTTTGTGTTTCTGAGGCTTTGCACCAGTAAATGAAACTTGACTCAGAATAGGAGAAATGAAGCAACTAATTTGTCCATTTGCCAGTGTTTATTTCCTTATTAAAAAAAAAAAAAAATGCTGTTTGTGACAGCTGCTTTCATTTCCAGGAGTATACCATGACTCTTCAACATCAAAGCTGGATTTTAATTTATTGACTTAATTAACTTTGCAGTGCACAGAGCAAAAGGTCAAGTAAAATGAGACCCCTTTAGTAAAATTATAATTGCTATTAAGAAGCATATGGGCCATTTGAATGCTCTCATGCTTTATTTCCAAACCCCTTAGGAAGGCCTTTAGAAACTCTTAAAGCTCAGGCACTTGCACCCTTTGAGAGATGTGCAGACTGGGCCGTAACGGCAACGTGCAGATGAGAGCAGTCTTCATCTCAGCAGCAGAGCAAGTTACGCTTCTATTTCCCAAATGTTACAACAGTGGACCCTAAAACAAGAGCAGTGCCCAGAACAACCTACCCGCTATCCACTGACGTTTCCCTTGGGTGGCTGCCCGTGAGCCGAGACCCCCAACACACAAGTTTTTCCATCTAATTCAGGCAAAAGCTGTATCAGTCATGGATCCCCTGCAAGCCACCATAAGTAAGAAGCGGTGAGTGAGACCATCAAAACTTAACCAGGAGGGCAGTATTTCATAAATTACCTAGAAAGCAGATTGCTTGGACAATACTGCTTTCTGCTTTCTTTTTTCCTTAAAACTTCCTGGTGTTATCAGCTGAATGAGGCACAATAAAGAGCACGAAAGGACCTGAATAAATAAATCTTAGCTAATTATTGATAATCATCCTAAAAAGTGTCTCAGCAGTAATCTTAGAAATGGTTCAGATCCACTTAAATCTGCAAGACAAGCAGTTGCTGCCTCTATGCCCTCTACAGAAAACAACTGTCTGCTCAGCAACAGAGAACTTGCTCAGTTTTTTCCCCTACAAATAGTTGATACAAACAGGAGAATTAAACTTCAGGCATTATAAAGCAGGACCTTTTCTTCCTAGTGTCTGGACCTTGGATGAAAAAATAGTATCTTTGCAATGAAAGAAAAGTTGCTTAATATTTGGCATTTTCGGACTGTGCATTACAAATGTGTATTTATGAACCTCATCCATGAGCCAGGTGTCTTTATTGTAAATCCTTATATAGCAACATTTGCTTCTTTTCTATCTGCGTTTCTCCCTTATGAAACAATATGGCTACCTAAACCATAAATAAATACAGTTAGGAATTTACCGCAAAGAAAATCAGAATGACACTCTGCTGATTCCAGTTACCTTTCCCTTTGCATGAACAAACCCCCGCACATCTGAAGTTGTTGAGACCCTCAAACAAAGGAGATAAACCATACACATCACATATGTTTGCTTTAATGAAATGATTGATTTATTGGTCACAAATTCCCCAAAAGCATTTGTTTTTATCCCCTGGGTTCTTATCAGAGAGTTCCCAACATCCGTCAAAATCATGGCTGTCATTCACTGTGGCACAGGGCAACTCAAAGGCTTTCCCAGTGCTCCCCATTAGCAGGGAGCCTTCCCCTGCCCTCCCAGCACGTCCTTTGCCAGGCACATGTATCCCCTTCTCCTGCAGTTGTTTGCTTCCTAGAATAAGCTAGGTTTGAGGACGAGAGCCTTCCTAATGGAGCTCGAGTGCATTTGCAGCACAATAGGTCATTTCTGGCTCACTTGCTTTCTTTTCAGCTCATGGAACAAAAAGAGACATGCTTACACCATTTGCTTACATTGGTAGGTAAAGAAAACCTTAAATGTCGCATGAGTCACTTGCACTCAATTAATTTCTGCTTGTGTTATTTATTCACGTTTAAGATATGACTTTTATTCTATATGTGACCTTCAGCAATGGAGCTGATAACAAGAACATTACTTTGGAAAAGTGAAAGGTTAAACATTAACCAGGAAAATAGTTCTAAGACAAACATTTTGAATGTTTTTTCCCTTCATATTTGGAAGTAACTTGTCATTTCCCCTCTTACCACCCTCCCTCCTCCCATAATACTGTTGTGCTGCTGTTCCTGATACTTGGTAGATGCAGTAAGCACTTGTACCACCACATGATGGACTCCTCTCCACCTAGTACAAGTCAGTTAGGTCTTTGAGATGGGTGCAAGCTCTTGCTCAATTAGCTTTTCATTAACCATTTCTGGGTTTTCTTGCCTGTCAAGAGTGCACCTGAAAGAAGAGCCCCCATCAGCTTCCCTGAGACAGTGGCTCAGCTCCGTGGTCCCTCTTTTACTCCTTGCTACATGTGGGGAGTGAAGAAAGAAAAAGGAATTTGTGAACTGGGGGATGGTGTGAAAGGTTGTCTGACCTTCAAAAACGCTGTATGAGTTCGAAGTGCTGATTTTAGCAGATGTCTTTTTCCTCCATGAGCCACAACTTTCACTCAGGTATTACCACTGTCTCCAAGAATGTGAAATTTATTCTATAGTGTGAGTCAACTGGGGCCTAGGGGAGGGTGCTGTGCAGCTTTGGTGGTTAAAAAGTCTTCAGATCAGCTAAGAAAGGACTGAAAAATGAAAAACAGTCTCTGTCTTCAAAGCTTGGTGCCTATTTTACCTGTGTATCGATTTATGGTTTTTTATGTGGAAACATGCTTGTCAAGCTCCAACATGGCTCTGAACTTGCTTCATCTTTTCTGCTTTAAGGCACTCTTCAGCCTCGGTCACAACAACAGCAATCGCTTAAAAAAAAAAAACACTGTAAATCAATAGCATTACTTCTACTCCCGCCCATTCCTGGAAGCCCAGAATGTGGGACACACATATATTTTATTCAGTAAAACAACCTAATTGCCTGTTGTTTGGTTAATTTGGATAGCAAAAATAAACCACCAAAGGCAAAGACGAATGACACAGCTATGATAAAACCAAAGCCAAACAAACATCAACAACAACAAATTAGGTGGCTGGAGGATAACTCCTGCTTCAGGAGTCATTCCGGGTGATCAAGGCCTCATCTCAGCCCACAGCAGGACAGGGATCCTGGGGCACGGGGATGCTGGACCACAGGACAGCGGAGACAAGCACCAGCTCCTTTCCTGCTGCCTCCCCTCTGCCCTTCCTGCATGGCTGATGCCCCCTGCCACATCTTGGGGCTGTTCAATCTTCCCTTCCCAGTGCAAACATTGCTCTACTGGTAATATTCTGATCTACCCAGAAAACAAACAAACCACAAACAAACAAAAACACCCAACAACAACAACGAACAAGCAGCAAAACCTCAACAAACCCTCAGACAATCCTAGCACTTTTACAGATCTTTGATCTGTGTATCTTGCTCTCTTTTCAGTCTCTCAGGACTTGTAGACTAAGTGAGGTCTCATACCAAAGAACACCACCAGGTTAGACTATGCTGTATGAGTACGGATTTCTTTTCATCAGTTATTATTTTGCCGTAGTTCTGTATTTTATTAAATGTCCTCATGCCCTTTGCCATGGAACAAAGTGGATAGAAATCTCCTGCTCTTCTTCCTTGGGACCATTTATTATTTTATGTGATCTCCTCATATCTCTCCTTATCTATGTCTCCTACAAGGTAATCTGCACTGGGAGAACAGATTGCTCCACCAGTGTTGCTGATGCAGCCAGTACCAGAAGCCCCCCGTTACCATCTCTTTGCAGAAAATTTGCAGCCAGGGTCGCACACCTATAAGGCAGGCTTGGCTTAAGGCAACTGGGGCCTGAGCCTACCACGGCGTGCCTTCTCCCAGCCCTCCCAGGATGGCCCGTGCCCTGCCCCCTCTTTCATCCCCCTCACTCAGCTCCCCACGGAATCCTCCTTCCCCAGACAGACGAGCCCTTCCTGTTGCCTTCCTGGGATGGACTTCTTCATTTTTTCCTTAGCCAGCTCCCCTGGACAGTCTCTTGGTTTCTCACTGACTCGTTGTGCATTGAGTTTTCTTGGCCTGGGTCCCAGGGTTCTTGCCTTAATCCATCCCTTCAAAGAGATTTGGTTAAGTCTGGATAAGCTTCCAAGCCTCTGGATGCTTATTCAAAGCACAAGGCTGGGGCAAAAGGGGAGCATCCCTCAAGGAAGCCAGAGACCATCAGTCAAGCAACCTTTTTTTTTTTTTCTCTGCATCAGAGATACCTCCCTAAATTCCTCAGCACCTGTGTGTTAAAATCCACATTTATGTTAGTAAAAAGGTGAACCCCAGCCTGTGCATCCTGAAGTAACGTGCCTGGACATTTAGATGCACAGATGGGCCAGCATCAAGTTAGGGTGTCTGTTGCAGAGTTAAAACCTGGAATTCCTTCTTTCAGGAGAGCTCCAGCATGTTTACATACCACTGGGTATTTTAGGGGTGACTCACTACAGAAGTCTCATTCGAAAACAAGGAAGATCATAGTTTTGAAATGAAACGAACTGAAGAATTGTGAACACAGCAACAGATCACCAAAAAATGTGAGGCTGGATTCTCCGGGCCACAGGATGCATGCTGGTCAGCAGCCTGGGTGGGGGGTCCTCTCCTCTTCTTCATTGCTTGGAGCACGGGAAGGGTGAAGCAGCTGCAGGAGCTGTGCCCAGAAGGAAATTTCTTCCGTACCGTCCATCCTCCTCATCACTTCTGAAGTTACAGATGGGCTGAGAAAGCACCATTTGGGGCTACTTCTGCACTTGTTTTGGATGGTTCTGGTTCTGATTTGAAGCTGCTGAAACCTGCCATGAAACTAAGCATTTTCACAACATTTCGGCCACACTCAAATTAGAAGCAGATTTCAGCCCCTCTAGAACCAAAACCAGCATTTGCTCGAACCACAATTACTCCAGTCCTTCCCATTAGTCCCTCAGCATTCAAGATACGTCCATTCACTATTTCGTTTCCTGCTCCAACATGTTCACTTCGGGAAAACTGATCTTTATTTTCCAACCCAATGAAGCCCATTTGTGTCCTGTCCACCAAAAGAACAATCTGGCTTAAAGCAGCTTTAAGAAAACCGCTATCTGATGTCAGTAAATCTCTGTCTATGCTATAACTGCTTTAAGTCAGGAAGCAGTGGGTGTGCTGAAAACAACACATAAAGATAAAGGTTTCCAGTGCCAGGAATGTGAATGTATTCTGGAAGAAAACACGGGGGCATTCTGTGCCGGAAGAGACGAAAATATGCGTCAGGCTACAGAGCTGGCCAGTGCAGCAGCACACACGTGCCGGCTGGCTGGGGAAACCGCGTCTTCAGATGGAGACAAGGAGACAGTGGAGAGTCCTGTCCTCAGCACACGTGCAGAGCAAATGGCTGCTGCTATTATTCGTTTCTTTGTCTTGCAGTGGAGTGGAATGCGTTCCTCTGTCCTCTAGGAGCTGAAGGAACGCGTCAGAAGACAGCCCTTAGCCCCATTTCTTTTGCAGGAATGGATATTGGACAGCTCTTGGGAACAGGAGGGGATTTGGCCATTTGGCCATGCTACACTCCTGGACTCCCATGGGGACCTACCCTTGTCCTTTCCTGAGCAGAAGAGGTGTTGCCACAACCAAACCCTTACACGTTGCTCACACTTTGGCCCTATAACAGCATGAAAGTCCTTAAGGAAAAGGGCATCTATCAATTCCATGGGCTGACTATGTGTCCCTAGAAGAGTCATTATAGCACGTGATGCTGGAGTATTTCTACCAAGAGCAATGATATTTTCATCCCTTGCTCAGTATGTGTAAGTTAGAAGGGAAAAGAGGTCATTGTTTCTGCGAAATGTATACCTGGTTATCAACCTACTTCTTTGTCTGGTTGCTAGTTTTTCCTCTTACAATGCAGAGCAAAAAAAGAAATTGGAAGTGTATATCCATTTTGTTACTGGAGCACTCTTCTTCTCCAGGAGAAATAATCTTTTGGGTCCCCCACTTACAGGAAAGATAATCAGTCCTCTGATCAGTTCCTTATTTAAAAGACAGAACTTTTTCTAATCCATGAAGACACACAACACAGTAAGTTACCAGTTTACAGGGTATTTTGACTCAGAATAGTAGGCACATCACCTGCAGCTTTTACTAACACTGCCACTTACACAGCTTCTTTCACCCCAGAGTATCGTGAAGTTACTCATATAGTAAAGTGTTAGCAATCTGAGTTCCACTGTCCATGTATTTTGTCTACCATTAGCCTTCCTCAGACAACTTTTATTCTCCAACTCTCTTCATAGTTCTTTTGGGTGGGAAGCAAAATGAACACAGAGGGTTGCAGGTCTCCTCTCACCCCCTGCCAGAAGGGAAAAGGCAATGGTAGAAGGTCACAAGGGGTCGTTGCATTAGCTTGGAGAATCTGTGTCCCACACTGTGTTGCTGAGAGGTTGTGTGGTGTTAGCACAGCTGGCGGGGGCAGAGTGGGAGGGACAGCACCTTCTCCTTTTCTGGGGAAATGGATGTCCCAGCAATGTTTCCAGGTTGCCCCTCACGACACAGCCTTACAGACAGGGAAGCCATGATCATGTACAGTCTCTGCCTTTCAAAAAGTGGATGGGAATGGTAGTGCTTATGGGAAGCCACTGGAAACCCTGGACACAGTAGTAAATCTATTTTTAAAAAAATCTAATTATCAGAAGAACCATGTTTTTGCGTGACTTTTGTACATGCCTGTTGTCTCTGACATAGCTTATAAAAGCTTTGGGCAAGAGCCCACTAAGCTTGCCCTCTCCTACTCCATATCCAGACGTGCCTGTGGAGCCAACTGCATAGAACCATCTTGGATTCAGGCAGATCTGGTCCCAGGGCATCTCCTTGTACCCAGCACCTGCAGGGAAAAACAGACAAGCAAAAAGGACCTTCTGAGCACAGCACCTACTCTCTGGCCTCTTTAAAGTCACCCATTCCTTGCTGAACTGTGATTGCATTTCCAAAGCCAGAGAAAATAACCTATGCATTAGGGGCACTTATGCAACCTAAATGATCCAGCATAATTCTGGTGAGCACAGCCACAGTAGTGGTCTGCTGTCAAGTATTCAGGCAGAGTATATAACAAATGCAAGACAACAGAGCTTGTGAAAGTAAGGACAAGCAGTATGTTAAGACACAGAAGTTAGCCTGACTAAGTCTGGCTTTTCCCTAAGAGGGAGAGCAAAGTGCTGTCCCCTGGAGCCTTCTAAGGCTGAAGCTTACAATAATAATGAAATCTCCATGGGCCCAAATGTGCCTCCCACACACATCTCGGCTAGGAGCTTACCACACAAGGAGTCTTGCTGAAATTAATGAGCTGTGTGTGGATTACAAGATGCTCTTTGGAACAACTGAGAGTGACTTTGCAGACATTTTCCCATTGTTGCTCCCACTGTCCATTCAGTATACCTGGCTTTAGGTTTAACTGCACCTCTCCATGAAGGAAATTAAACATGGGCAGGGAGAAAGAGAGAGGGAACCATATTCATATGGGGAAGTGTGGTGTAACAGCTGAAGTATAAGCCTGGAAGACTCGGTCTCCAGCCTTGGCTCTCCCGCTGTTATCTGGACACAGTTCTCCCGTCTCAGCTCCATCCTCTGCCAAACGGAGCCTGTGAGTCAAGCGTCCCGTGCGACTTCGTGTCACAACCTGTGTACCCCAGTGGTGCAGGGCCTGAGAGGATTCCCCACATCCCACCGCCCATACATCGCCCTGTGCGGGTGCAGCCCTGAAGAGGGGTGATGTGGCTGTAGCTGTGAAGGAGGCAATGGCGGTGCCTGCGTCATGGGCCTTTTCCTGTTTGCTTTGTTCCCGGGGGTTATTTCTGGGCTTGAGGGAGGCTGCCGTGTGATGTCAGTGTGTAAACAAGGAGGTGAGTGTCGTCAGGGCTTAGGGGATGGAGATGAAGGCAAGTCTGGCTCCCTGGAGTGGGGAGCGGGGAGAGAAAATCAGCACAGATAAAGAAACATAAAGGAAATGGCAGTGGAGCCGTGGAGGAGGTGGTGGGGGGACGGGGGGAAAAAGTCTGCTGTCCCCATGCAAATCGTTTGGGAAAACAGTGCACCGCCCTCCGTTAATTCCCCTGATTAAAACCGCATTAGTTTGTAGGTGTCGGGGACAGGCAGCTGTTTTCAAGGAAGCCCTGGCTCCACCAGGTCCTTCCTCGCCGGGCAGCAGAGGCTCTATCTGGAGGTAAATGTCAGCGAGGCGCGGAGCCTGCCGACGCTTGTCCTCCTCCTGACAGGCCCTGGCCAATGTCCTGCTGCTGAGGGTCGTGGTAATTTACGTCCCTTCTGTGTACATTAACTTATCTGCAGCAGAGCTGGCGGGGCTCTTTCAGCCAGGCTGTCTCCTCCGCAGGCTGGGAGACTTTTCCTGCCTGTGGGACCCGGAGCGGGGACAGGCTGCACAACCCCTGCCAAGTTCCTGCTCCGGACCAACAACAACAAGCAGCGCCGTGGAGCCGGCGGCCACTCGCCCAGCCCTGCTGGCATCACCCGCGCCCCCACAGACCCCTGGACCCCATGTCCCCTGCGGCCCCATGTGCCCTGGGGACAGGGGAGCCAAGCTGCTGCTGGAAACCAGGCGCTTGGTTGTAAGCCCCCCACCCCAGCTCTCCTCCCTGGCTTTATTCTGCTGTTGCTGCAACAGCTCAACTGGTTATTTATTATTTGGAGCTCCCCCAGGGCTCTCTTTTCATTCCTCCTCCCCTGCCCCCTATGGAAGGAAGCAGCCTTCTCATGCAGGAGGCAGATACTTCCCACTGGGCTGCAAATTGTGGTGGCCTGGCTGAGGTGACTATCCTGACACATTGGCCTGGAGGGATGTTAACCTACAAGTGTGCTGTTACCAATAGCAAATTCACTCTTAGTCTGAGGAGACAAATATCCACGAGTGGTGACACGCATGCATGGAGGCACCATCTGAATCTTTCTCTAGGCAACAGGTTTTCTCGTAAAGCAGAGTATTCCCCTCACATCCACATAATTAATTTCTCTATCATCCCAACATGCACCACTGAACACATTTAATCATGCAGCAACTCTAAGGAGATTCCCTTGATTCTGAAATTTTGGGGGCCATTGCATTCAGACTCATGTTTTCTGTGATTATCCCCTTGTGAATCACTGAGTTCTTACTGGAAATTAGAAAAGAATAAGCAAACTCTGCCCACTGTACTCCTTTTCAAATGTGCTACTACACCTTACTAGTCTTTGACTAGGTTAGGCAAGGTTGCCCATTGACATTATGAAGTTTGCAAAAACATGGGAAGCAGAAAGCAGCAGTGGCGAAGACCACATGGTCCAGCAGCCTGAACCCACACCAGTTCAGCCAGAAAGAGCTGATCTGCCAAACTGATTGCCATTAGGAAAGAGGGGGGAAAAGTGTTGATATTTGTAACAATATCAGAAAATGTTCCCCCTCACACAGTCTTTCAAGATTTCCTGAATGACCCCCATCACACGGATTGCTTTGGTACCTGCAAAGAGCCACTGTTGTATCAGGTTGTACCAGAAAGCCACCTACAAACTCACAAATTGTGACAGGGATGCTAACAACCACAAATTACCTTTTTTTCTTCACAAGGATTGAAAACTGTGTCTTAGTAGCTATCATCTTGATTCCCCGTGTATGCTTTACACATACATCGCAGCCTAGTAATGCCCAGTGTAGCTCGTAGGTATGATACTGACTGGGAGGAAAATTTTTAAAAAAGATCAGTGTTATGGTTACAGGCCATATATCCCTGCTCTAGTTCTCCCAAGGAGCTGCAGGTCACCCCTTGCTAACTTGAAGCTGTGACAAGATGAACAACCCCAAGTCAAGAGACAGAATTCAGAGCAGTAACTGTGAAATACAAGACCTGTGTTTCCTGCTGAACATGGGAAATTTGTGTCCTTTGGCAAGACAGGAGAGCAGCAATGGAGCCGCCAGCTCTAACCACAGCCTGCTGCCTGCAGCAGCAGTTCTGTGACATCTCAAGTGCTCTTCTCACAGAGAGCTTGCACAGGCTGCTTCTATAGCAATCACGAGCAGACCAGGCAATTCAACACAGTCACGTTATGTGGCTACCTTGCAGATAAGATGGGTGACTGTGTGACTGTGCCTATTTGTACGTGGAAAAGGAAACTGTCTTGCTGGTCTGCTCCTGAAAGTTTAGGTTTCGGTAGTTTAAGCTGTGTGGCAAAGGATACTGCAGTGTCTCCGGTTGTTAATAGAAAATTTAGAAAACATGTTCACACATCTGTCCTTGGTGTTGACGGCCAATCTGTTGGCCTCAGAACATCCCACTGGTGAGCTCTCATCCTTGCAGCCACACCTGGGCCCCAACAGTGGCTTCCAGCTAACAGGATTTCACTGTTTGCAGGTGAAGGCAGTCTTTATGCATGGAGGAATTTCAGGGTCATATTTTCAAGCTCTTTTGTATGCTCTGTCTGGAAGTGCCAATTTCATTCTAAAGGAGACTCCATCCTTGTTGGGAGACACCAACAAGGTGGATGGTGGCTTAGCTGGTGGCTAAGATTCACTAACTTTTTAGGCATCTTGCTGCCTGGGAGGATCTGTATCCCAATGTCAGGTGCCTACAGCATCTGTACAAGGCAGGTAGGGAGTTAAGCACCTCAGTTGTGGAGCTACCTCAGCTAGTTTGTAAAGGACTTTGTTTTAAGCTCTACACATTAAGGACGTAGAGATTTTAATCCATGGTTGAAGGGAAGATCCTACATTCATCTGAAAGATGAGAGCCATTTCCAGAAGGCAGTTCTTTTTTTAGAAAGCAAGCTGGCAGTGAAAACAGCAGGAGAATAATTTTTGGAGCCTTCTATCTGGATATTTAAGCATTTTAATCTTGATGATTTCTTGTATCAAGCCCTGGACCCTGGTTTTGGACCTTCAGGCCAGCTCCATAACCACTGGGCAGGCACCCCCTTTCTCTTCTCATCTCTATACTGTGAAAGTAACCCTATTTTCCTCACGATTTAGGTCCCTCTCTGATTACACAAATAAAAAAAAAATCAAAAAACTATCTACTACAAATAGATATTTTGTAAAATATCAAATAAAAGTTTCTCATGTTCCCACTTCTCCAGCTACTGCCTTTCTCTCCTGGCAGTATTTTTCTTCCACTTCCTGTGACAATTTAGTCTCAGTCTTGCTGGGGTGAACAAGTAACTCAGTTGTTTGCATAGACAGGGAAGAATTCCTTTGGATATTCCCAGAAAATCTGCTTTACCCCTTAGCTTTGCAATTGATAATAAATACCATAAGTATAGATTAATAAACTGAAGTGGAATCCATCCATCTCTTATCTTCCTAGGTATGAGTGTGAAGAAGTATGAATTAGAAAACTACGCGAATTGCTTAGCCCTGCACACCTAATTGGGTGTACTTCCTCACAAAGGTCCTTCTTAAAGTGGTATATTTTCATTTACAATGTATGGTAGCACCTGTCCCAGGCACTCAGCTTTCAGACAGGTACCTGCACAGGAGAACAAGCACTCGCCAAGGATATCCCTCATCATTTTTTTCTGTAACGTCATGGAATTTCCATGGGGAAAAAAAGATGGCTGGATTGTAGCAGAAAGACTTCTACTTTCATAGAATCATAGAATCATTCCGGTTGGAAGAGGCCCTCAAGATCATCAAGTCCAACCATAACCTAACTCTAGCACTAAACCCTCTCCTTAAGAACCTCCTTGTCTATACCTCTTTTAAACACCTCAGGGATGGTGACTCCACCACTTCCCTGGGCAGCCTCTTCCAACGCCTGACAATCCTTTCTGTGAATAATTTTTTCCTAATATCCAATCTGAACCTTCCCTGACACAACTTGAGGCCATTTCCTTTGTCCTATCACTTGCTACCTGGGAGAAGAGACCAACACCCTCCATGCTACAACCTCCTTTCAGGCAGCTGTAGAAAGCAATAAGGTCTCCCCTCAGCCTCCTTTTCTCCAGGCTGAACAGCCCCAGTTCCCTCAGCTGCTCCTCATCAGACTTGTGCTCCAGGCCCCTCACCAGCTCCGTCGCCCTCCTCTTCACTGTCTCCAGCACCTCAGTGTCTTTCCAGAACTATTTCATGTTTAGTGAAGATCCTACGGCTTGACGTGATATTTGCGAAGTTCACTGTGCTGCAGACTGTGCTGTTTACCCCTTTTGACTGAAAATGCACTAATGTCTTACAAATTCAGTCTTTGCTTATAGACTTGCATTTTTAAATACAGATCAGTCAATACACCAAGGTGAGACCTCCCTAGGCTTTTCTGCATTTTGTTCTAAAGATGATAAGACAAGAGATTAGGATTTTCTGTGGAAAAACTGACAACTTTTTTCCATGTGAAGGACTGTCATTGTCAGTGTTTTCTGCTGAGGACAACACAAACACTTGAGTCATGAAGCACATCCCTTCCTTCCAACACTTCCAAGTCATCATTTGCCTGTGTACATTACTGTGTTTAAATCTGGCTTTATGAGTTTTACAGATGGGCAGGAACAGGGGGTGGGGGACGATGGACACCCAGAGCCAGAACAGAAATACAAGGAAATTATCAGCTCAGAGCCCAGGCAGACATGGAATACGTGTTTCTCTCTGGAAACCACTAGAATGCATCAGAGAACAGATTCAACAACATACAACTGAGTTTGAACAGGCGCCACTTGGGCGCTCCTCTCCTGAAATTCCAGGATAGATTTCAAAATAACTCTTTGTTTTCTCACCGAACATCACACAGTCCTTCCGCCAGTCTTTCTTAAGCCAAAAATCACTGCCAAGTCATAGGCACAATGTTGTGCGTATGACATAAATTCACAACCACTTGGTACAAATAGTCATTGCAGCCTTTCAGTACTTAAAAGGGGCCTATAAGAAAGACGGGGACAGACTTTTTAGCAGGATCTGTTGCCATAGGACAAGGCCTAATGGTTTGAAACTAAAAGAGAGGAGATTCAGGCCAGACATGAGGAAGAAATTTTTTACACTGAGGGTGTTGAGGAGGTGACCAGGGAGGTGGTAGATGCCCCATCCCTGGAGACATTCCAGGCCTGGCTGTACAGGGGTCTGAGCAACCTGATCTAGTTGAAGATGTCCCTGCTTGTTGCAGAGGGGTTGGACCAGATGGCCTTTAAAGGTCCCTTCCAGCATGAACAATTCTATGATTATGTGATTTCTATTAACTTTTTCACAATGAGAACAATCAACCACTGGAATAATCTCCTGAGGGAAGTGGTAGATTCCCTAACATTGGACAATTTCAAGCTTCAGCTCGACAGCGTGCTGGGCCATCTTTTCTAGACTGCACTTCTGCCAAGAAAGGTTGGACCAAATGATCCTTGTGGTCCCCTCCAACCTGGTATTTTATTCTATGATTCTATGATTATCGTTAAGAAAGAGTAGGAGAAAAGAGCTAACAACCTTGCCTGCTTTACACAGCTGTTTCCATGTATTTAAGTTTTACAGTGAGCTTTAGAAGAATAGCAGCTAGGGTCAGTGGCACAGTTAAAATACAGAAACACATGTATCTAGATATCTTTATGTTCAATATAGAGCAAGTATAAACATTATTGAAAATATACAGTGCCAATTCTATCTATTCTTCCAGTTAAATCAGAACTCCACTTAGATTCTGTTTTTAGTTTTCACAGCTGTGCCTCTCAGAATCATTTGATTATATGACAGCCTCAACTTTTCTATCTTCATGTTTGCAATGGGAATACTGAAAATAAGTGCCTGTGGGCCACTGTGTCAAGATGCAGGGGATCAGGTCCATTCTAATGATACTTTAAAATCTCTTGGTGTTTTAAGACAATGTCACAATTTGGGGTTATAAATATCATGGTACCTAGCACCTTTTTCTGATAAATCATGAATGTCCATGGAAGTTCATCTCCTCATGCCTACAGACAGCTGCAAGAGAATAAACTGAGCAACCCACATGATCCCTTCCCATGAAGTCTGTGATGCCAGGAGTCATGAATATCCCGTCCCTTGATCAAGTCACACACAGGATGAGATAGTAGAAGACAGATTCTCATCCTTTGATTCCTTGTTTTCCTCTTACTATAATATAAAAGACCCTTATCTCTGTCAAGAAAGAGCAGGAGCTTTTCCATCGGCACACGCAGAGCAGAGATCTCTTTGGCTCTGACAGGGATTGTCAGCTTTCCCCACCTGTCAATCTTACCCAGATGTGTTTTCATAGATCTGTTGATTTTGCACACAGTACCAGCCAAAATTTGAAACTTTCCAAAAATCATACAAAGAAAAGAACATTTGTGTCTGAAGTACTTTTATGGCAAGCTTCACAAACCCTTCCAATCGCATTTGTAGTTGAAACACTGGCAGCTGGGTTTTGGTTGTTTTCTTTTCTCTCTCTCTTTCTTCTAGTGACATTGCCAAGCTGTGTTCTAATCTGGTGGGCATTGGGGAAACAAAACAAAAAATAATTGAAGGGCTTCTGGTAAACTTGAATTTCTCTGAGGCAAGGACTTGTGCTGTGAAGCAGTCAGAAACCCAAGAGCTCTCTCCCAGTGCGTGCACTTTGCCATTGAGGGGGCTATGTCATTTCTTTGAAGCAGGCTCTATTTTGATGGGCAAAATACCAGAGGATGACGTAAACCTCTGATTACTTGGGTCCTGTGTCCGGCTTATTCTCAAAAAAATGCCTTGAAAATCTTTAGAGCTGCTGCTCTTTTGTCTGTCAGCAATGAAAACAAGGGAGATGTTACTGGTTGCAGAGCAACTGATTCAAAGGACAGGCATTGTGCTGGGGAAAAGTTCCTTATGATATTTTCTTGTCCTCGGTACAATTTGTCCTCTCTGTTTTTCTGGGTTCATCTTCAGATAGAAGTGCCAGCTTGGTGGATGCTATGCAAGACCTAGACAACGTAGTGTGCAGTTTGTCTTGGTCTGACGCTGTGGGTTCAATGCACTCCCCAAAGGGTTGGTTGTCTTCAGGGCTGTCACCCATGTGGAGCTGGCTGGCCAGGCTTCTGGCTGGGCTTTGTAGCTGCCAATATGCATTCAGGAATGGCAGTGGTGTTATATGCTTTCCCCCAGCATCTCGGGCAGCTGGATCTGTGCAGGCACAGAAGCCAGTAAGGGTCCGCAGAGGTGCAGCAGCCTTCTGCACAGGCCCTGTTGCAGGTGTCTGAGGATTTTGACAACCACGTAACAAAGCTGTTGGTGTTCTTGCCATTTTGAGAGTGACAAAAACAAAAAGAAACAAAGAGAAATTGAAACGTGTCTGAGGATAATCATGTGTCATAAAACTCTAATCTTCATCTCTGTCTTTTCACCGAATAAGTCCTCGGTTCCTCATAATACCCTCCTACGCCTGCCCACCATTCCCGTTCCCAGAACAAAACCCTCGAATTCCCAGCAGTCTTGTGGCAAAGTACCAAGATCAAACTAATAATCTGAGAATTTTTCCACTTTCCCCAAATTATTCACAATGTGACAACTGCTGTATATAACAAAACAAAGTCATACTCATGCTGAAGTACTTGCGTTATGGTTTATTTACCCTATTTGATTCTGTATGCACTCCAAAATAACATTTTTCATGCGAGTATCTAGAGTTTCTTGCAGTGATTCATTAAGACATGTCTCCTTCTTCCAGTAGCAGAAAGTGTGCAGGAGAAGGTAATCTAGAATTAGGCACAAAAACCTAGACACAGTACAGAAAGTCTCACTGGCACCATCTGTGGAGAGCAGTAAGCTCAGCTCTTGGAGAGACCATTTCATTCTCCCTCACTTGTCAAGGCCTGAAAAGTCCCCATCTTCTGTGCAGACAGTTTCCCCTTTCTTATCAAGGGTCTTGTTAGAGCAGAGGACCTTTGTCTATGGCTTTCTTCCCAGAGCTTGAATGCAAGCTTTTTAGGTTCTCCATTTTAGGTTCTCTACCCAGGCCAGGAGAACATGAAGATAGTTAACAAAACTATAAACTTGATCCAAATCCTGATGGGAGGCCAGTGAAAGGATTAAAGGACAAATATGACAAACCTAGAATAGTCTCAGCTGTTAAGAAAACACAAGACTGCTTTCTGCACAGACCACTGACTGCCAGAGTGGAGAAAAAATCTTGAGCAGTTCTAGATAGAAGTGGGCATTATTTTTGATAAACTACTTCAGTAACCCTAAATCTGAGAACAAAAAATGAAGTGAAAAACATGGAACATTACTGACGACAACTATAAGGCGCATCACGTACTGTAAAGAGAAAGTCAGAAATGTTAAGGCAAAGCATAACTTCTAAAGGATGTGAAATAAGAGACATTTTTCTGCAAGTATGTTGATCCAAACTGGTTTTGTTTGGTTGGTTTGGTTTGTTTTATTCTTTCTTTTTTTTTTTTTTTTTATTTCAGTCTCCACTAAGAAAATAAACTGTCATCAAACGTCAAATGCAGTTAATATTATTGGTGAAATTCACTGGTCAAGAGTCTTCAGTACCCCATTAGTCAAGGGTAAAGTAGAAAATGGCAGATTGTTACCTGCTATGCAGTTAGATATTGTCAAATGGGTTTCACCTAATTAAATAAAACAAATATAGAGTCCATCTCAGTGACCTGAAATCTCCTGAGAAATGAAAGAAGTTGTAGACTATCAGAAAAGATCAAATATAGTACTTCTTTTTTTTTTTTTTTTTAGTAAGAAGTCCGTGAAAGAAGCCTGTCTTCTTAATTTTAATTTCCAGAAAAATAATAGAACAAAATACTATAGCCAGACCATCAGGTGACAATCAGACTACTTAACTACTTGGGAGATAACAGCTGCAGAGGAACACAGCTGTTTCAAACAGTAGCTCTGTTAAACCCAACTTAATTTTCCTTTCTAGCAGAATGTGGGTCTTTGTGAGTTGATGTCACATATCTGGATGCTAGCAAGGCTTTTGACACTGCCTTGTGTGATAGTTTCCTAAGTAAATTACAAGAAAGCATGAGCTGGTCAAAAATATTGTAAGGCAGGTGCTCAGCCACTTGGAAAACTCTGCTCAGAAAGTAGCTGGAAATGGGTCATTGCCAGACTGGAAAGATTTTTCGACTGCAGTTCCACAGGGGTCTGTCTTGGGTCAACATTTTTATTAAAAACTTGGAAAAGGTCAGAAGGGATTTCTCACTTCTTGGAAGAGGCTGAGAGGGCAGATCAGAATTCAAAAGGTCTTTAAACATTGAAGAAATGGTATTAAAAATATTATTATCAGTAAGGACTAGAGTAAAATATCACAGCTAGAAAGACACTCTCAGCTGTCAAAATGCAAGTCAGGGAAAGAACTGAATAGGCAACAGTCCTTCCAAAAATGAACTAGAAAATGTGGGGGACCACACATTGAGGGAGAGTCAATTTTATTATACTGATGCAAAATAATCCTGTAAATAACAGAGATTTTTAAAAGGAACATTTTATTTAAGGCTCAAATAAATCCTTCCACTCTGCTTAGCACCTAGAAGGCAACTGCCAGAGAACCATGTCCATATCAAGCAGACATTTCACAAAAGACTTGCACTGACTGATGAAAGTCAAGAGTAACCAGAAGTTTAGACAGCATGTGTTATAGAGAAAGAATGAAAAAAATCAGATTGTTTAGTTCAGAGGGGAGATGTGATACTACTTTTTGAAGATATAAAATGTAGCTTCAAAGAAAAGAGTGAAGAAAGTTATTTTTGTCCATTGCAGATAGAAAAAGAAAATGTGAGTTGAAATTGCAGTGTGGGATATTTCTTTCAAACGTAAAATGAAAATTCTCTAATGGCAAGGGCAGTTAAAAGCCCGCACAGGTTGTTAAAACTACTGTGGACCACTGATGGTCAAGAATAACCTGAGTGCTCCACTCTTGCAGGCAAATCACAAAGCTGCTACCTTTCAGTTCAGAGGTCACTACAATTCTGCAAACAGTGAGGAACACAAGACGACCCCTAATCCATGGGGCCAACTGACCAACTCTGGTGCATGCTTCTCATCAAGGGGAGCACATCTGGTGTCAACTCTTCGAAAATCCTTCTGTCAGTATCTCCTGGGTCATCACTGCCTTTACCTTTCAACTAACAGCCTTAATCTATATATTGCTCTCATCCAGATAAACTAATCTTGGTCACATTATCCAAGCGGTAGAACCACGTAGAAAGAAGGATGATCAGAACTATCTGTCAAGAGTGCATGTCATGACTGGCAGGAAGATGTTGTATAGCAGAGGCAAGAGAATTGATCCTTGGAGGACCTGATAAATGCAAGGTCCAACACAGAAATGTAGCTTTCTACTTGTAGCAGTTGCTGGCATCCCTCCAAAAGGGAACTGGCCATTTAGTACATTACTCTGGTCCCCTGTTAACACTCATGAGTAAAATAGGATTATCTTCAGGTCAAGAATGGAAAATGTTGAAGAAAGATCCAGGAGGATGAAAATGGATGGCTGTTTTCTATCTATTGACAGGGAGACATCATCCATCAATGCCACTAAAGTGGCTTCAGTTCAGTGTCCTGGCCTCAATCCAAACTGCACTATCTCTTATGCTAATTAACATCCCTGATATATATATATATATATATATATATATTTTGCCTGAGCAAAAGGACATCTATTCTGATCTACAGTATGCCTACAGTCGACGTATAGTCTATACTTCCTTCTCCCTGCTGGATGGCTGGTTTTTTTGTATAGCAGATGTGCTAACACAGCTTAATTCAGAAGCAACATTTCTCACAGGTCTAGAATGAAACTGAAATACCCTGTTGGAAATAAAGATGAATAAAATTACCCAAGAAGTGAATGCCAAGGCTGAAATCTTTGTAAGCACTCTTAGGTAATTCCTTAAAAAAGAGAGATCCATTATGCCCTAACCTGCACTTTGTCACCAGTGTTGTTCTACTGTCAAGGTAGAGAACTGAGGAATGTCCGCAAACTTGTTATGACATTAATCATATTAAACAGGGCATGTGAACAACAACTTCAATTAAACTGGAGCAATCAAAGACATAGGAAGCGTTTATATTTTGGAAGACCATAAAGTGGTTTTACTTAGAAATCACAAAGGTTGTGTCAATCTATAAGACAGGAGCTATATACACACCTTCATAAAAAGTAGCCCCATCTTGGGCAGAATTTGTCTGTATCTCCAGCAAAGAGTCAGAGAGTTCACAAGGTACTAAAAACCTGACCCCAATACACAGTGGTAGACCATCTCCAGACTTTAATGAAGTATAAACAGTCCAAACGTATCTCTTAGCATCCACTTCTCATATGGCTACCAGAAAAATGCCCACCCAATAGCCAAGCTAAATAATTTTTAGACTCCCTGTACGGAACTATAATGCCTCCCAAACTACTATTTCACCACTGGGAATACTGGTGGGCTGACATGAATCACTGATTGTAAACACATCTGCACTGAAGAAATAGACTTTTTGCTCTCAAGGAGTCATATTTCTCCGTGAGAAGTCTGAACAGTGAAGTTAAGATTCCTGTCCTAATGTGAGGTTACTAGGAACCCCAGAGACCTCAGGTTTGTACATAGGGCAAGCCAGAAAATGATACTATGCCACCCCACCTAGACCCTGATGACAATCAAGTGCTCCCAGTCTTCTAAGGTATTCAGTTGTTGGCTCTAACCTAAGAACATTTTAAATATAAACCTTCAGAGACTATACACAGCAAAGTTTTTGCACCTCTAGCTTCCAGTCATTAAGATGATCACAAATTAGGACTGAAAAGTGCTTCTCATGCCCTACTTCACAGCATGGTTTTCAGGCATAACAATGTGTTCATGTGCTGTTTTGTACAACAGGTGAAATCCTTACAAGCAGGTCATGGGGAAGAATTGTGCATATGCCTACATTTAAACACGTATCTGTACAAGCCACTGCTGCAACACAAAGATTCAATAACCTTCCTACTGGCATTTTTCTGATCCGGGAAGATGCTGCCCGTTGCTCCAGGATTTGACAAATTTAGAAGCAGCGTATGTTACAAATTAATCTACAGTGGCCTCCTAACACCAAAGCTTTGTTCTCTTCCTTACTATTCTAAATAATTTTGAATGCGCAGAGCAGTTACTAGCAATATTCCAAAGATGATAATATCTTCCTTGGCTTGCCAATCCTTAAAAAGTGTACAAAGTTGTAGATACTGATGTGGTGATTACAGCTGCCTTTGAGCCGCAGGTCAGATAGACCTGCTCAGAGGAGTCACTGCTCTCCGGCTACCCAGCTTCAAGGACACTACTAACAGTCTTTCTTCTCTGAGGTTAAGCTGGCCCTCTGCCACTGTAAACACAAAATCTCACTTACATGGTTGAAAGATTAAATATCTGATTAAAATTTCTGGCTGCTAATTTGTTGAACTTGGCCATAGGGGTAAATTTGAACACGATATTCAATTCTGTGTGCTCAGTGGTAGGGGGAGAAGAGGAGAAGGGGGATGTCGTATTTCATGAAACAGCAAGGAAGTCGCATTTCAGCAGAATATCAAGACAGAGGATATGATTCAGGCACGTCTAAAAGAACTGAGCTTGGGCAGGTTGTCCTCCTTGGAGCCACCCCTGCAGGAATGGGGCTCAATGCAACCAAACCAAAGAGTGAAGTCACTGCAACGCACACCTTTGAGATGCAGTTCCTGCTTCTAGCAACACAGCTGTAAAACCTTGCCAGAGGCAGCACTGGAGTCTGCAGCTGAGGCTGAATTCAGCAAAGGACCTCAGTGGGCTGAATCAGTAACTTCTCACTGTCCATTAATAACTTAAAGTACAACCTGAGCCTCGGTTCATCACACTTAGGAAATCTCACAGCGGCTTTTGGGGGCAGATGTATGAGTCTCCCTACCCTGTCCTTAGTGAAGAGACCTGGGCAGCCCATTCCCTCTGGCAGAGTCCTTGAAGGGGCTGGGGTGTGCTGAGCCAGCATCGTACATTCAGAAACTTCAGACAAGTTCTACAGATTATAATAAAATGCAAAGGATGGGTTTGTTTTTCTTATATTACAGGATCCAGGCAACTCTGAACAACTTTGTTTTTTGGAGACAGCAAGCAGCTTCTTCCTAACTGCAAATCTGCCCCTTGCCAAATTTCATTATTTGCTTGCTACAAGCTATGTTAAAGCTCTGCAAAAAGAAAAATGATTGGAATTTTTTTATAATGGGAAACGTTAAGCAACTTTAATATAGGAACTTTTAGTGCTCCTATACTAACTCTTTATTGTTGCAGCTTAATTTGACACAATGCTTTCGGCCTTGAGCCTCATACTGTTTCCTCAGAGCTGTTCTAATAACACAAGAGCCACAAGCAACCACATTTCACCACAGATGTTGTAAGTCACATAGTAAGCATCAGAAAAAATCACAATTTACTTATAGCAAGGACTGCAAGGCTCCCATCACTTCTGCAGCCAAAATTGACTTAAGTGGTTGTGTTTAGAAAGCTACAGATTATACAAAAGCCATGGTTTTGTCCTGACAGTCCTGGTCTGTTTTACTCACACACCTGTGAAGACTTGGCAGGGGATGAACCCTGCATGGGAAAAGTATGACTTTTCAGCATTACTTTTAGCATGTTTTCAACAGTCATGTTCTTTTTGAACTCTCTTTTCACTGCAGCCGTTGTAGAGATGTAATGCTGCAACAAATACTTATACCAACCACATTGCTGTTTTCTTTCTCTGTGCAGTCATGGTAGAGCTACATTTTCCCCCAATGTATGCAAATCCCTGGCATGTGTTTTTTCTCTTCAAATTCAGTACAGTGAGGATGGATCCTGAACAATCTTGACTCAGGCAATCTTGATGCAGTGATCAATTTGTCTTAATTGGTCAGTGAAAGCTCATGGCATTGCTTCTGTTCCCAGCATCAGGTTTCATTCAACAAAGTCAATGAGACACACAGCAACGTACTTAAAGTTCGTAAGTACGTTTTTGAATCATGGTCTGGTTGTTCTTCTGGGCAAATATTGACATTTCTCCCCAAATCAGCTTTCCATCGCACATTCATGCCAATAAATGTCACTGCTCAAATGGGAAACAAATACACGAAGGTGCAAACACAGTCAAAGAAAATTGATTCAAGCAGATATCCCAGGGGCAACATTCTGCTCTGCCACCAAATGCCTGCGGGGAGTGACTGGGAGGGAGCTCTCTGTGCAAGCTAAATGGCAAGAAAATTTCTAAGAGCTGAGGAGCTGGGAGCCCAGGGGAGCCCTTCACGGAGGCAACCAGCACACTCTTGATGTTTGCCACCCGCTTTTAAATCTCTCCTGCAATCGGCAGTGCCTTGCTTATGGGTGCATGGTAGATGGACAGAAGCCACCTAGACATCCTTGTTTATGTAGGTGGGTCACTGACAGAAAAACAGGGGCAAATCCCAACAGACAAGCAAGGGGGCTGAGCTCCTACTGCTCCTGCTGCTGCTGCATAAAATTGATTAGCAAAGCAAGGCCCATGAACCCCTTGTAGATGCTTTTGCAATGGCAATCCAATAGGTAGCTTCCGTTGTGGGTGTGCTACTAAACTAAGAGGCATAGTTTTGCTACGGAGGCCCCAGCTGAGCGTCCTACTGCTTAGGTGAATATTCATCAGCAAATCTTAGAGGCTTCCATTCAAAAAAAGGTTGTTGTGTTTGTTTTTTCTTTTTTTTTTTTCCTTTGGTCCACATTCTTTCATAATAGTGTCATGTCCTGTTATATTTATCCCAGCAGTTGCCATACCCCGGCACGGCTGGACAAGCCTGGTTGTCTTTCTATCCCAGAGTTGAAAAAGACGTCAGACTTTGCTGCTTGGAGCTCTCTGCAGAAGGAGGGGGAAACCTGCAGTGCAGAGGGAAAGCAGAGAAGCAGAGTCAGCACCGCACTTCTGAGCAAAATATGCAACCTGATAGCCCAAAAATGTCATTGGCTGGAAAGCAGCCATTTACCTTTAAGAGTATTTAAAGTATGTTAACTACAGACCAAAAGAATACATTGTAAACACAACATAATAACTCTCTAATAGAGGAAAGAGGTTTTTTATTTACCTACCAGAGACATTTGATTATCAAGCAAAATTGCCTCGTGAAAAGAAAAGCACTCCATCACCTCGCAGCTTTGAGTGCCAGCATACCACATATAACTTTAATGTGGTCGGTATCTGTTTAGAGGTCACTTAAAAGGTAACTATTTCAAAAAATGCATTCATATAAACATAAGTTTTAATGCCTTTTGTGTGAAATGCAAAAGTCGGGTCTTGAATGCCTACACTTGTGAAAGACCATGTAGTATTTTTAGCGAGATTAAAGGGGTTAATCCTGGTCAAATTCCATTTTGAATACTTACACTCTGCCTACTTCATTTCTCCTGAAATTTCAGCTGTACATTGTGTTCTCCTTGGCTTTTGCCCTGGCATGTCAGTGGTACCTAGACATTACTCCATTTCAGTAGCATGCTCCATCACAGGGCTCTCCACCCCAGCCCTGCCCACGCCACGCGGCTCCGCACCGCTCCTTTTCCCTCTTCCAACACAATTACTGTGTCCTTGTGGACCATTTCATGGGGACCTGTGGAAAGTCCCTGAATAAAATGGGCTTAGTCAGGCCTGATGCATGCCGAGGGAGGACATTTCGCCTTTATTTTGTTCATCATTAAGATACCCCAGAAAGAAATTTGCTATGTAAGTAGAAAGGCTCATTTCTATTAATATCAACAAGTAATATTTATAACTAATGCCTTCCTTTACTCTTAACATTTTTGGTGATAAAAGGATTCTAATTAAAAATATAAACAGCTCTTTCACTTTTTGTTTTATACTTATCTTCCACATGTGCTTGTAATAATCTGCCTTCTTGCCAACACCATCTTGTAAATGAGATCCATATCTCAAGGGTTTATCCTGGTTAAATAAACTGAATTCAATAAAACCCATCTTCAGATATTCCACATGTGAGAGTTATTACTACACTAACATGCTACTGTTGCTTCTGTTACCTAGTGTTACAGATGCATTAACTTCTCCCCTTTGCTTGAGTTATGCTCCACTGTATATCTAAGATAAGAAAATGGAGTGCCTGGAGTCTGTTCAGTGTTATCGTATAACAAACAGTGACTTTTTTATTGAAGGAGCTCCACAAGCGGTGCAGGTTTTATTGAAACTAATTCAGAGGGAAAAAAAAATATTTAAAGATAAATGTTGAACTAAAACCCAAGTAAGTCATGATGTTATTCGCCCCTTTTCTCTTCCCTCTTTGCCCCCAGCTAGTAAGCCTTGTGATAGTGTCACGCAGGGCTGCACAACACTTCTTTGCTGCCAGAGCTCGAAGGTTACAGTGGAGTCTTATAGCTGCACCCAGTAAAGTTGGCATCAGCATTTCCTCCCCCCTGAAATTCATTCATTTATCAGCCTCCTTGCTTTGAGCACCTCTGCAGTGTCTGCAAGCTGGATGGTGCTCGGCACAAACCTCAGAGCAATGCAAACTATCGTATTTAAGCTCCACGGGTTGGTTATTATTTTTTTTTTTCTGGATGACTTCTAGCTGTCTGGTTTGAACTTCCTGCCTTCTTACTGAAACACTATCTGATCCACTGTGAGACGCTGAGCCCTCAGTGTGTTTTCATGACAGTATTTCTTTCTCAAAAGCAACCCCAGGCCATCCACTTATCCAAGCAAAGCTAGACGCTCATTAAAAAGCCTCTAAATTTCCTCCAAGATCCTTCCATTGTTGTTTAGAAAAAAGTGGAGTGGGCATCTAGGTCTTCTTACAAAATTAGGGTGCCGACCACTCTTAGACCAGAAGAACAGCACAAGAAAGAGATCAGTTACTACCACTCTTCTGGGTTCCTGTGGCCAAGCCTCCCTTCATCAACATTTCTCTCTTTTTTTTTAAGTCTCTTTTTCTGGTTGCCTTCCCAGCAAGGAATCTGCTGTGTTGCATCACAACCATCAGATGGAAATCTTCAGTTCAGTTTGCAGGGACACTGACAGACTAAAGGCCCGACCCTGAAATATACAGTTGTTTCGATTGGCAGTGAGAGTTTGATGTCCAGAATGACTCCAAATGATGAATTAGAAATGTAGAACCAAGGCTCTCTCGAGATGGCCACAAGGCAACTCTTGGCCTGTCAAAAAAATAATTAGAACAGCATTGCAAATAGCAAGGCTTCTTTTGCAACATTTATAGCAAGTGGAGGCCTCTCACGAAAGATTTCCAGGAGCAGAGCCAAATTCAGAAATAAAAGCCAACTAGAGGAAGATTTACACCTCCCTTGAGAAGACAGCCAATAGGATTTCAAGGTGGATTTTGAGACTTTGGCTGCTGAACTACATTTCTCAGATTTTTCTCTTTGATTTTAATGAGGTGAACTAATACTTCTGTTTACTTAAATGAATAATAATAATAACAGAAACAAATACCAAAGAAGCATCTTTTCCTGAGCATCAAGGCCTGATTTCAGGGCTTCATCTCCAACTACCCTCTCCTATTGGGTTTTATTTGAAAAAACACATCATTGTGATGGGGTTAGGGACATGCTGTGCTAGGCACTGTTTAAACCACATAGCATAAAGTCTTTCCCCCTGAGAGTTCACAACGCCTGGTTTGGGTAGGGGAATAAAAATCAAAAAATAAAAAAGAAAGGAGAAAAGCTAAAACTAGCACAACATTGAAGTCCAGTGTGCAGGTATAAATCATACTTTAGACCCAGACGGGCATATTGTGTAGAAATACAACTACTGCTATGATCTCCTGCTTTAGTTCTTGCAGTGTTTCTCTTACCCTGAGCTACTTCTTGCCTTCTTTGCTTGTTGGCTTGGACTGCCCCAGCTACACTTCATTTCATTCACTGGTCACCAAGGAAGTGGAAGACTCAAGGAACGAGTGAATAAGTCTGTCAATCAGGTAATCGTCTTTTTTTTTTTTTCTTGGATAATTCATTCTTATCTTTAAGTAAATGCTAAATGCACTGTAAGGAGGAAAAGGTTTCACAGATCTGAAATTAAAAAAAAAGAAATGGCAATGTCTTCGTGCTCGAGAATTTATCTGTTAAACATGAAATCACTTCAGGCCTCTGTTTTTTGCATTTGAAACCCTGGTAAATATTCAATGATTAGAAAAATGTTAACTAGTGGCTGTGTAAACAGCAAAGACTTCCTACATGTAGGCCATAACATGTTTTTGGAAGACGTTCAGTAGGCACTTTGTGAGTGATACCGCTTTGAAGCATTGTATCAAGCCATATCTTTCTGGCAAAGCTCAGAAGTTTTAAAGTGGAAATCTCATGCTGGGAATTTTCATCCAGGCTCAACAGCCTGTTGTCAGAGGAGGAGCTGAGACCCGGGAGGCATCCCCATACCACACCACTGCTATTCTCTGAGATGCTACGCTGGCTTTCAGGGTAGCAAGGTTTCAGACCAATGACTGGGGCTGAGAAACAAAATGATCTGAATACAATGTACTAAAAAAAGCACCCTCTTTTGTTTGAAACTAGTACTATGCAACTAGTATAGCTCCAAGATCTTGTTGAGAAGTGATAGCAACCTCACCCTTAGCATTTTGCATTTTATTTCTACATATTTTTCTCCCATTTGCATCACCTTATGTTTATTTACGTGGAATTTCATCTGCCATTTTACCATCCGATCACTCAGTCTTGCAAAACCCTCTGCATTTGTTCACAGCCAGCCATCATCTTACTATACTGAATAAGCTAATAACATCCCCGGTGTTATCTCACCACTAAGCCACTTTCCAAACCCCATATAAATATTTTGATCAGAGGTTTTAGCACAGACCTTCTGGAACTCCACTAATGACAATCCACCATGAAAATAGACTATGTTTTTTACTCTCTGCTTCCCATCTTCTAAACATTTATGCGTAAAAGGACCTTCTATTCCATGTTTTTTAAGTTTCTCTTAGAGTGGCTTTTGTGGTCTTGCTGAAAGACTTTTAAGAATTAATTAGACTGAATCAGTGAAACATCCCCATGTGTTGACTGAATCCTTCAAAGACATAGGATTTAATAAGATTTTAACAGAATTTTAATGCTAGACTTCACTTTAAAAACATCATGTTGACTTTTCCACAGCACAGCACGTTTATCCATGTTTATTAATTCTGTTCTTCATTATTCTTTCTACCGCTTTGCCCGAGCACAGACATCAGGATCATTGGCCTGTAGTTCCCCAGAAATTCCCTTAAACAAGAGTCTTTTTTGGTTAACACAAAGAAAAAATGGTGTTATTTTGCCAACTACCAATCTTCAGTTACCACGCTAGTTTTAAGTGTGAGTTTAAACATCACAGTTCAGTTATTTCATCCTTGGATTCCCCTACAGCCACTGGCTAAATACCATCTGGTCCTGATGACTTGGCATTGTTTGTTGTGCATATGGAGCCCATAACCTCTTCCACCAGCACTTCACTTAGAGACAGGTCCTCTGATGAGTCCCTCATAAATTAAGATCCCAGTGTGGGAACCTCCCCAGACTTTTCCACACCTTCTTTTTCAGATGAAGCCTTGCATTCCTGATCTTAAAAAAATACTATATTATATTTATGCAGCACTTTCAGTAACAAAGGGTCCTAAATTTTATTTTAAAATTTGCACAACAATAAACTCCATTGTGAATGAAAAGCAAGAAGGTGTGTGAAAATAATTTCCAAAGTCATCTACCTCCCAAACGAGCTGCCACTACAGTGAATCTAAATAGGAAAAAAAAAGTGTATATGTATGTATGTATAGCGATTTCATCCTGTATATATGTCATGGTCCAAGTACTGCCTGTACTGTGTGCAGACTGTGGGATGAGTCAGCCTAGTACTCAAGGTTTTCAAAGCTGACAAAACCATCATGATTTAAAGGCTAGTTTAAGCTTTACTTACGTACTTTTATTTGCTCAAGTTACACCCCTTCACAGATCAGGACTGTGACAACAACCGATACGGTTCCATCGAAACGTCAAAAAAAACCCTCCCTCAAAGAAGGAGAAAAAAAAAAGAGGTGTCATCTTTCCCAAATAAGTATAGAAATGATCTGGTTTGGAGCAGTAAAGAAGGCAATAAGTGTCAGACAGCTCATGGTCACTTACGCAGAAGTTTCTGAACTGTTCACGATAAGACAGCGTGCAAATAGCGTGAATCATTAAAAAGATCTAACGCAGTTTCTAAGAACAAAGCTCTTGAAATGTTCTTCATTGCTAAAATATGTGAAATTGCAGAAAACAAGAAGATGGCTGCTAAGGAAGCAAGACATTTTGTACCAAAATGTTACCCTTGCTCACTTAGGGAGGTTAGTGGATTGTGAACAGTTTATTTTTTTGAGGAATATTTTGTACAGAGAGATTTGTGAGTAGTTGCGTACATACTGTAAGACATGTACAAAGAAACGATGAAAATTAGATGATGTGATTCCCCAAGTTTCACTCAAAGCTAACGTCACTTACCTTGGTAGGACAGAAGCTTCTGTATGTTGCCAACACCAAATGCTTCCAATCATGCCACTTTTTTCAAATAATATAAAAATTAAAGCTTTAATAAAAAGAACAGATTTTCCTTTGTGGCAAACGATGCCTTTGTCATTGTAATATCAAAACATTTCAAATAGCGGTTGCTTACTAGACAGATGAGAGGGGAAAAATACGTTGTCTGCTGGACTGCTTTCAGTCAGGCACTGAGGCTGCACTAAAGTACTCCATACAAGCAAAAAATGTGCTGTAATCACAAAGGTCCTTGGCTCTGTGTTGCTGTTTGCACTGATAATGCTTACGATAACTCTGCGAGATACATCTCTGACTATAAAGTAATGAAAAATGAAACGATTATTGACTTCCAGAGACCTGGTGAGCTGATGTACCGCATAGTACTGTAATGTATCGTTCAGATACGTTCGCATTTGGTCTGGAAAATTGTGAAACGCAATATTTCAACACTTTTCCTCTCCTGCCAAGGCAGCTTCAGAATCACAGAAGACAGTTTATTTTGAACATATGGAAAAGACGAGGAATGTCCTCACAGAGATAACCATCTCTATAACCTGCAGTTGAAAGGATCTTCAAACCTTTTTCAGCTATTACTTTTTTATATTAGGTGAGCATTTCGCACTAGTGCTTTTTTGTGCTTGAGGGGAATACAGAGATATTTAAGTGACTGAATACTTCCTCCACATCTACTGCAAAACACACTTAATGTTTTTATGACAGACTTAAAACTGGAATAGTCTGATTTTGGATGTGCTAAAGTTTATGGCATAAAACTAAAGGGTAATTTACAACAATCTGTGGCAAACTACTTGTTCATAAATATAACTCTCATCTGGTATCATGGCAAAGGAGGAAAAATGGGAAAGAATTCCATTCACTATAATGCTTTAGCTCTAAAATGCCTGACTTTACACTTCACCTTCACGAAATTGCTCTGACTTGATTTAGACTCGATTCTTGGAAACAGCACTGATTTTTCAGGAAGCTGCAGGCATTGATAAAAGGGTAACACTTGACAAAAAGCTGGGTACAGATAATTTTTATGAGAAATAGTTTGTATTGAGGCATTCATAGGCATATGTGTACATACTCTAAGAGCTGTTCACAAAGAAATGATGCAGTGTTCTGTTTTCACTTACTGCTTCTCTCAGTTTCTTAAAACATAGTTTATTATGCCCATGCCCACCTCAAATTCAGCAGTGTGAAGGATTTTTTTCTTTTATTAACAGACTAGAAGAGATTGCAGAAGCCTGTTGAGTGTGTGCTTTTAGCCTGAACTTCAGGTTAAAACTAATTACAGTTGTATACATAAATAATTTTTAAAATTGATTTGGTCTTTAACTAGTAACTAAGCTATATGGGATTGTTTAAAAATATGTAACAGCATTTTAAATAACATATTGCAGCTTTAAGATAACCATGTTGGATCACTGGTGTGGTGAACTGCCTTGATGCCTCAACTACAAATGCAGGTAGAGCTACCTGGAGTTTTGTCAGGATTGTAAAAATCAGATTTTCCACCTGGAGGTCAATGACACTGTAAGCTGACTGCTAGCAACACCCAAATGAGGTGTCATAAAACTTGGCTGGCAACATTTATGTGACCTGGTGCCAGAAGTGTACCCAGCACCAAAGTGCTCTGCAAAGTCTCCCCAGGGGCTGTGTGCAAGTAGCACAAGAGCATTGATGTTTTTCCAGTGAAAAGTCCAGGTTAGGCAGACCAGGTGTGAGGAGCAGAACATATGGCCACAAAGCACTCAATAGAGCTAAGCAAGCTCTGCCTCTATGTCTTCCATTGTGCCCAGTTGAGTGTCTGTAAGATCCAGTCCTCGGCAGTGCGTTGCCCCATGCCATGGTATTTCAGTTTCTTTTTGTTCACTAAGAGCTACAGACCCCTACAGTGCTGTATAAATAATATGCATTTTAACTCGCCAAGGACAAATCAAGTGTTTTAATTTCGTACTCTAACTTAAGAAAATAAACATGAGCTGCTGGGGAGTTCAGTAAACTTGCTTGTGAACTGGAGGGGTGGAGTGGAAGAGGGGCAACAGCACATGGAAAACTTCCATTTGATAGGAATTGGTTAGAAAAGCAAATGAAAAGTTATACTGCATATGAAAAAGTCTAGAAAACGTTATTGAAAGTATCTGGGTATTGCGGTACAAACCAGGAATACATCCTCATATACAAAATTGTACTTTCTATTCCTAATCCAAAAAGCTTATAGACTCCAACTATCCAAATACAACAATATGGATTCAAACAAAAGAAGAAAACTTCCCTGCCTTTCACTCTATCTTCAGGTTCCCTTTGTATTGTTTGTATTAAGCCAGGTACAGAGGAGAAATCTGGATGATGACACCATGGCAGTGGTAGGGTTTTAGGAGGAACTGCAGATTTAAATGCTCTGACAGGGACTGTGATGCAAGAGCTCTGGCCGCATCGCAACATATTAGGAAGACATTTATTGCATTGGCAGTGTTTTCTCTCTTTTTTTGGCAATTCACAAGCACTTCAGAACTCTTTAAGAGAAACAACTTTTTCTTTTCAGTCTTGATTCTTCTCAGTGTTTCAAAGACACGGGGAGTCACCTGTGAAGCTATTAGCAATCATGCATTTAACACCCACTTCCCTGGCCCATAGAGCCACAGACTGCATCTCCAACAAGTGAGCAATCCAGATCTGAGGAAGCAGGATATTTGGAATCACAGAAATATAAAATGGTTTGGGTTGGGAGAGACCTTCAGAGATCATCTAGCCCAACCCCTCTGGCATGGGCAGGGGCATCCTTTACTAGATCAGGTTGCCCAAAGCCCCATCTGATCTGATTTTGAACACTTTTAATGACGGAGCATCCACAACTTCTCTGGGCAACCTCCTCCAGTGTCTCACCAACCTCATCGTAAAAAAATTCTTTCTTATATCCTGTCTAAACCTACAGCCTTTCAGTTTAAAACCGTTGTCCCTTTTTTTTGTCACTACAGGCTCTGGTGAAAAGTGTTTGTTATAGTCAGTCTTTGAGCATCCAAAGGCTGCAATAAGGTTTCCCTGGAGCCTTCTCTTCTCCAGGCTGAACAACCCCAACTCTCTCAGCCTGTCCTCACAGCAGAGCTGTTCCAGCCCTCTGATCATTTTTGTGGCCTCCTCTGGCCCCTCTCCAACAGGTCCATGTCTTTCCTGTACTGAGGGCTCCAGAGCTGGACACAGAACTCCAGGTGGGGTCTCAGCAGAGCGGAGCAGAGGGGCAGGATCACCTCCCTTGGCCTGCTGACCACGCTCCTTTTGATGCCGCCCAGGATACGATTGGCCTTCTGAGCCGCAAGCGCACATTGCTGGCTCAGGCCCAGCTTTTTACCCACAAATATCCCCAAACCATTTTCTGCAGGGCTTCTCTCAATTCAGCTTTCGAATCAATTGATCAATCAATCAACCAATCAATATTTTAGTCAATGGATACTTGCTGCTACCTAAATCTATGTTTCTCAGAACTAAATTCTTGTGTGAGATACTCAGCTATGGCACCATTACTAGCATAATTGTCATTCCAGTTTTGCTTAACTAAGAACCCCAAGTCAAAACAAGATGCATCCCTCATTTTTTGTTCATACAGACCAGAAGTAACTCCTTGTAACGAAGCGGAACCTCAGAACTAGAATGTCAATGGAGCAGAAGGATCAGGCCCATCGATTTCCATCATGTCACTTCTCAGATACATTGCTGGGCTCTCAAAGGCAGACTTGGTGTCCTGACATCTGGTACAGATAGCATTTGATTGAACAAGCCTATTTCACTGTGAGGAGGCCAAAAACAACGGATGGTTTAGATTGGATCACTTCAGGACTGTTGTTCTCATCAAGACAAGCAGGCATGCAGAGCTCCCATTTTCTTACACATTTCAGGAACATGATGGCATGATTAAAAGACCAAGACTTCCAGAAGCGACGGCAAGAAGTAACGATCTGTTAACTAATAAATTCTTGGGTCAGTTAGAAGCGTGAGGATGTACATTCCTCTGGAAGTGCCTTTTCATGACATTGCAGTATCGTCTGGTCCTCTCTGTGGGTCTCTGCAGTAGGGGTACTGTTCAGGAAGCAGGAATGATCTTTAAAAGCATCTTCTGAACATTCCTGTTGTATAAGGTCCAGAAGAAAGTTAGGGCATGAGCTTTTAGGCTTTGTTTTTTTGGAGTAACCATTCTGAGAATAGCGACAGCTTTATTCATTAGGGCTATATTTGGTCGTATTATTGTGTCAAGTTTCGTTAGCTCTGATTCCAGGGGATGATGCATAACACAGTAAGTTTTTACAACTGGACCAGATTGGCTTGCAGTTTGGGAAACAGATGCTCTAAAATAGTTTCTCTAACCACACAAAAAAGGGCAAAAGTGGAAAGGAGTTCATTGCCTGTCTCACTTTTCAGATTTTCTATGTATTTGTTAGCAGTTTCCAGATAAATTAACGCCTCTAAAGGACAAAGAAGTGTCTCATTACAAAAAGAAGTAATCTCAAAGGCTACCTGCCTTGGCCATCGGGTATAAATCATACCTAATAACTGGAGAAAGCAATTTTCTCCACCTCTGTGAAGTGACAAAGCAGAATTTGTTCCCAGGTTTTTACAGAATAGCACGAACACACATTCTCCCTAATCCTAGTTTTCACATTGCATTCATCTGGTATGAGCCCTCACCTAAGAGTCTCACAGGAGCTGACTGATTTAAGTAATCTTGAAAAACACCCATGAGAGGTAACTGTGGATTATATGGCACAGCGGCACACTCCTCCCAAATGAACTTTTTCCCCACTGTTCAGAATGCTTGGTGACACCACAGAACAGCTAAAGACAAGAAAGTGTGGCTAACATAACCAAGTGAAGCTGTGGAAGATAAGCATGGCTGGCTGCATTTGCTGCTCCGCAAGTTTCTCAGGACCAGACTGGTTTTGCTTGAGGAAACACCGTCAGAACCTCCAGTTCCAGACGCATGTGAAAGGCAGCACCAGAGCACCACGGTCCCTCCCAACGATGTGCTGGACCAGTTACTTGTTCAGCACTGACTCAGAAGAAAGTATAAACTACCTCCTGAGTAATCAACCCCACATCCTGAAGGGTGTAAGTATATAAATCCTCTGAGGTTTCCCAGGACCCTTTTTTGCTCGCTTTCCAGATGCAAGGAGAAGGTGTCCCTGCCTGAGGAACAATGTGCCTGAGCCCACTGGTGGGTGGTCTACAGGCAAGGAGATGAAGATCAGCAGAAGCACAAGGATTTGGACCGGTTCTGTGGCAGCATCTGCAGGGTATGGCAGGTTCTGCAGCCCACCCAGCCTGGGTAGCAAACCCCATTCCCTCAGTGGAAGCAAGCCCAGTAGTGGGTCAGGAAAGGCAAGTGGAGCAACCAAAAACTCCTGGCCTATGGATGGGACCACAGATGCTCAAAGGAGACTGTAAAGTTACTTTACGCTTCAATAAGTCCTGAGGTGTCAGAGCTGAAGGCGGCTGGCATGCTCTGAAGTTGGGATATTTAACTGTGGAAGCATGATCCTAGGGGAAAGGAGGTCTGAGAGGAGATGTGGTAGCATGGATGTTGGCATCTTCTTCTCAGGTGGATTGCCTTCCTTGTTCTTCCTCTCCCCCTTCCTGTCTTTCCGGTCATCTCATTGTTATTAGGATACCTGGTGGCCAGAAAACACTGAACACCTTTCCATCCACTTTGCACAATAAATGTTTTTTTCAGGTTTTGTTATTGTTGTTCTGTAGATAAAAAGGGCAGGTGTCACTGTCACATTTGTGTAAAAAACATTTCTTCCACTAAGGGAAACCATAGCAAACAGGAGTTTCATACAATGAACATGTCTTCATTCTTATCTTTCAGAATACAGTTTGGGTCTTTTTTAGGTTTATATGGAAAACTTATAATCTCATGGAAAATTTAAATAATTAAAGAAACATGCTCTAAACACTTTCTAGCCTGTACCAGCAGTAAAAATCAAAGACCTTGCGTAAAGGAAAACAAGCTCATTTGTGTAGGCAAGAGGAGAAAACTTGAAATTATCTCTCTAAAAACTTAAGCTACATATCAAACAAAGACCACTTGTTATACTGTCCGTAAATTGTTTTTGGAAGATGTTTTATCTCCCAAGAGTCTCTACAGTTTCTGTAGTCAGAATCAAGTGCTATTTTAAGAAATAACTATGAGGAAACTGTAAAACTGATGTAGTTCCCTGTTCAGTACACAAATACAGTTTAATAAATTCTCAAAATGTAAGATTAATGTATTTTCCCATGGTACCATAATGATTATTCTATGGTTTTAATTGTATTTATTAGCAGAGGACTTCTTGCTAAGAATGAAGCCCCCTTCTCTGGGTGCTTTACAGATGAGAGGATGAACCAGTTACCTGAGAAACACTAAGGAAGCACAAAGGAGACAAGAGGATACCCCCAAAATGTTGCTGTTTTGGTATTGTCTGCACATCTTGTCACGTTTTCTCCCACTGCACAGCAATACTTACCCTCATTGGCCATGAGAGATGTTACTCAGGAGGGTTAGAGATGGTGAGCACACGAGCAGTTCCCTCTCCCTCGGGGGTGCTGCTCCGACAGCTCTCCCTCTCGTTTCAGTCTCACTGCCAGCAGCCTTTCCATGAGAAAAAGCGGGTTCAGCCGACTGCATCAGTTCCACCAAAACCACGGAGAGCCCAGGGTGGGCGGCCAGCCCCACCGTCAGGCAGCCCGCCTGCCCTCATGCGCTCCCAGTGCCAGGCCAGCTCCGTGGCTGCACAGGGCTTTTGAACTTTCGTTTCTCTGAAAATGTTGCACTCCTGAGCTAAAATTGGAAAAGTCCTGCACCATGCGGAAACAGAAAATTTTCAGCAGGACAAAGGAATCTTTCTCTTGCATTTCTATTTCTAACCATTGCATTTGCGGTGCTTAATTGTTTAGAAGTGCAAGATCTGAACTGGGCAACAAGTTATGAGACTGCCTAGCTACATGGCAAACAGCAGGGGTTTCAACATCATCACAGCAATAAGACCAATGATAATTCTCTAAATCACCAGTCGACTGTTATGCGAAAAACAGTGAATCATGGATACACAACAAGATGTACAGCAAGCTTTGTATTAAAAAAAAAAAAAAAAAAGGCATACTGGTTATTCTAAGAGAAACAATCTATTCAGGTTTACTGTTTTGAGAATCCTCTTTGAGAAGATTCTTTGAGAATCCATCCTCTGGTGTGTAGATGATTCTTCTGTGAATCTGTTTCCAAATTAGACTTACTAAACTGAAAATCGAGCTGCTTCCCCACTTACGCTCTGCGGATTCTTTTATTTTTCTTAATCCCTTTGGCTGTTACGTTGTAGTCTGAAACAGCATCTCCCAACTGCCTTCACTGAGACTAACTGAATTTATTATATAATCTCATCTCCCACTCCAAAAATTTCAAGATCAATCTCGAAGAGCAGTCCTCTGAACTTGGCAGACACTCGTGTGGGAAAGTCTTTAAACAAAAACAAATTTGTTTATGTACTGGGAGAAGGAGCTCCAAAAGAAGATAACACGAGTCGCGAGCCAACACTGCCCTCAGCAAGAGAGCCGGGGCGGCTCTCGCAGCTCGGACGCTGCTGTAGAGCTGCAGCCCCTCCATCAGCTGCCCCCGACGGAGCCATCCCCGTCCCCACAGCTCCCGTCAGCCAGCGGGGACCAGAGGGTGGTTCTTGCGTTGGGGGAAGACATGGTCTTAGCACAAAACGTAAAGCCAAGAATGCCTGGATGGTGAAGGAGTTTCACACAAAGACACTTTGAGTGTATGGACTTTGGGGATATTTCTTTGGGACATTCACTTTTTTAAATTGATTTAAGCACATAGCCCCATTGGCTTCTCATGAGAGTTAACCACAAACCTTGGGAATTTTTTTACTTGCAATCTGATTCCAGTTCTGACAGGATGCACAGTCAAATTTTCTGGATGGAAAAAAAGCCTACATCTACCCAGAGTGCTGGCACAATACTGATCCCCCAGTCAATTCCCATGTATGCGGTGTTTAAGGACATTCAAAGCATGTCTGTATGAGCCACTCCACTGAATTAGTCTTATGGACCTAGCTTATAGGTATTCTCACAAATATGTGCATTGTTACCTTTTTTTGGAGAGAATATTAAAGAAGTATGCCTTCGCGCTAAGAGCGGAGTCAGCAAGCTTTGTTTCAGAGTCTGAGCTGAAGCTGTGTGGGAAGCCAGCAACGGGTGCGAAGGATGGGGACAATGCATTTGTACATTGGTGGCACGGGTGAGGAAAGGTGACCCTGCCCTGTGCTAGGGGGTGAAACATCCATGTCGAAATCATAATTGCTGGGTATCCCCTGTTAAGCTGTAGCACAGACCACCAATACATGAACCACACAGATCCTTAGTCAGTTGGGCAGAGGGTAGGCCTGCCCGAGGCAGTTTTGCTTACTTAGGTCCTGGGAGCAGTGTAAGGAGGCAGTGAGGGGTTTGCTGGCCACATAAGGCCTACTTTTCCTTCTTGCATGCATGTGTCAAAATGCAGTGCAATTTCAGGGCTATGTATTACAGCCATCTCAGGTGTCTGCATGCCACAGCATGGTAAACGTATCTTCCATCTCACAGGTTATATTTCCCAGCTGACCAGCAACAGTAGAGGCATTATTTCTGGGTGATGTGACGGTGAAAGCTTACCATAAGAAAGAATTCTAATAATCTAAATCAAAACGGTCAAAACAGTAAATTTTTTATCTCAGGGGACCACATTTTCCCAAAAGCCACATCTTCTTTGATTAGATTTGGCTCCAATCCTGATTGGTCTTCCAGCATGAGCGAAGTGTTGTGCCATCTTGAAGCACAGGTTTGCCTGGTGAAAGACTTGCATGTGGCTGGTCCTTCAAGACTGCATCACTTGATGAGTCCATGTGGATTTTGGCGAGAAAACATGGAACTTTAATGTGAGCATAATGTAGGTGCTCCCAAAACTAGGTATCCATGAGCACAGAAGTCCCAGATCTTTGGAAGGAATCACATCACTGGCTAAAACGATTCCTTAAGTATGAATCCACCTGAGACGAAAGTGGAGCTGATGAGCAGTGGAATATATCAAAGAAGGGGAGCTCCACTACCATCTCATTGCTTAGAAGAAAGCAGTGTCCAAGAAACTCCATTTTATCTGTTGTCCAGGCAACCACAGCTAACTTCAGGTTCTCTGAACATGACACAGAGAAATGACACAGCCAGGCTGCCTTGATAGAAGCTTTCAAAATATCCAGGAGTTTTCTAGGCCTCTCACCATCACTAGTCACACAACTACTCTCCAGATTGCCCCTGCATGAATGCTCCAGAGCGATAATCTCACAAGAAGCAGGCACATGCATATGCCAGGATCCATTAGCATCACCTGAGGAAGGAGGTGGCTTAATGAATGAACAAAGCTCGTGCATGAGACTGCCACAGAATCACAGAATAGTTGAGGCTGGAAGGGTCCTCTGGAGATCGTCTACTCCAACCCACCTCCCAAAGTAGATTCACCTAGAGTAGGTCACACAGGAATGTGTCCAGGCGGGTTTTGAATGTCTCCAGAGAAGGAGACTCCACAACCTCTCTGGGCAGCCTGTTCCAGTGCTAAGGAAGGCCCGGTGACAGCTTATGTAGTCACTTGACCAACATACAGAACTTGCACCATCATGTGGAAACTAAGGGAGCAGATGGAAATCACAGGGCACCTTGAAGTCATTGCTCATGCTACACGTTTTGTGGGATCACTTACCCCAGTGTACTGCCCTTCACCATGAAGCATGTTTGGCTTGTGCTCCAGGCAGAACAAAACAGAGCCTAGTTTCCTGCTGAATAGCAGTGCTTACCTTCCCTAGGGTGCTAAACCTTCTGACCTGTGGGTTTCAGTGCAGCCGCACTCCTGGCACACTTCATGGCTATGGGACCGGTGTGGCTGTGACCGTGTGCAGTGCCAAGGAGAGAAGGGGAAAAAGACATCCTTTCCTGCAGAGTGAGGGGAAACCCAGCAGAGGGATTACAAGGGCGTGAGTCACTGTGTGCCTTCTACATGACTCTGGGGACAGGGTGGCCTCTGGTTCCGGGGCTGGGGCAAAGTCACAGCTTTGCCTGTTATTATTGTTAGTCACAACCCCAGCTATACAAAGTCCAGCAGAAACCGCACTTGCAAATGCCTCAACCTGAAATGTAAAATAAACACTGGGAAAATAGCTGCTACTTACTTTCTCTAAATATACCCTGAGGCCAGATCTGCTTCCACTGAAGTCCAGTTTTGCAATCAGCGACAGGGGAAGCGAGATCCAGCCCTTTATTTGGAAAGATGTTAATAATCGAATTGCAGTTTTTATTTGTCACCGGGACAGGGGTGTGATAAGACATTTTGGTTGCTGCTATAAGTAGCTCTGAGGATTGTCAGGGGTTGTTGTAAGTGCTAAAGACTGTATGACATCCTGGCATGGCAAGGAAGGGACTCTGTGACTCTGGCATATGTCCTTGCTGCGAGGAGGTGAAGAAATCCCTCTGGTTCCCCTCCCAACATGGAGGAGGGGTATAGCTGGGCCTGAGAAGCTGCAAGAGGAGTGGGCATAGGAAAACAGGAAGCCTGGAAGCCATGGATCAGCTTCATATCAGTGATCTTATCAATATTTTCAGTGACTCATCTATGGCTTTTTCCTCTCTGAGGTTTTTATGACATATTCACTTCCTTCATTACCATATAAAGATGGGGAATTTAAGCAGAAAAGGTGGAACAGTGCAAAGTTAAGGCAATTGGATAAACATGAATGTTTTTAGCAAACTGCTGGATCAAATTCTCCTGCACTTATGGACTTCCCCAATGTCATGGACTTCGTGGTGGTATATGATGAATTATGCTGGCAGAATGGATGATGCTTGCTCTAGATGGACATTTCCAGACCATCCAAGTAGAAGCCAGCTTCCAGAAAACTATTCATGTGTGACAAGCACACTTCAAATGTACCATAGCATCCACTGTGTGCCTAGCATCATTTTAACTCCTGTGGTGTCACAGGTAAAGCAATACTAGTATTTTGAGTTGTTACTGAACCTCACCTGGGAAGCAGGGCCATTCTCCTGCACAGAGGAAGAGAAAAGAGGGAGAAAGGAACTGCTACATCTCCAGGTTTCAACTCAATAGATGCTTGGGATTAATTCCGGGAGGCTTCCAGAGCTGGAAGCATAGAGTCATTCCCAGTAACACAGTTTAGACACAGCCTGTATATCTTTTAGCACATTGCATATATTGAAAGTGAAGACTGGTCAGCTTTGTGATTGACTCCAGAGAGAGTCAACTTAAGTTTAGCCAGAATTATTAGCTCTAATTCAGCCCTGACTTTGCCAGATTTTGTTTGCACAATCTCTTAGGTATTTCTGCACTCTGCTCCAAGAGGGTGTATTAGCTAATGTGCGACCCAAGGTATGCTTGCAACACTGCAGCCACAAGGATGAATTTTGTTGGAGCTGGGACGTACTTAGGTGCCACCACATAGAGTTCGCTAAAGCTTTGGACTCAGTCCTGGAGCACCATGCTTAAGCACATGAGTACAGATGGACCCATCTGCACAGTGCCAGCAAATCGTCAGGGCCTCTGCAGCACAGTTAATCCTAAACCTGGATAAACTGCCCGCAGATAATTGAGAATTCATTATACACCCATCTAGCACCTCTCTCTCATGAGAGGATAAACACTTCTCCATAAAAGTACTTGTAAACGTGAATTCTACCATTACAAACAGTCACATTTTATATGGATTTCCTTTTTTTTTTTTTTTTCAGTTGTAACATGAATCATGCCTTTTACTGCATTCTACCGGACAAATTCTGAACACTGTAGGAGCAGAAGCTTTTAATCAGAAGAGCTGAGTTTGCAGTGCAGGGCTGGTCACACCCAGGCAAGTAAGCAGAGGGATACAAATCACAGCTCTTCAAAATCTAATCAAAGGAAAGCAACACCAATTAATTTAAGGCTTAATTTTCTGCCATTGGTCGCTATCCTCCCAATCTCACATGTCATTTAGCTGTCAGATATTCCTGTTGGGACCTGGACAGTTGTACGCAACGATTTCCAGTTCCATGTATGTCCACTGAGAAATAATCTACTGTATATAAAAATACAAAATTAACAGCCTCAGAGGTAAAAGCTCTCCTCCTTTGTCTATCCAATGGCTTTGAACTAAATTCACTGTTGGAGTTGTTCCAGTATTTTAGCTCTGGAAAATAAAGCACACAAACAGTTTGAAACCTTCAGTGCTTGTCTGTAGAACCAAAGGAGTCTGAGCCTGCAGCCTCTGGGTTTCCATGGTCTAACACTTCCAGAGTTTACGACCTTGACTCCTTAGCTTGCATCTAGAGCAGCTAGGATTTCTAATCGCTGTCCATGCAAGGACCAAAAAGGACCATTCAACCTACTTTCCAAGTTCAGAAAAGAGGCGGCTTTTCAGCCCAGTAAGGCCAGGTGATCAAATCTCTCACAAGACGAAGCACTAGGCTGCAGCAATGCAGTGTCAGCCCCTCTTGCTCTTTCTTCTGCAGCTGTGGGACTCCAGTAGTTTCTGTAAGGACTAGGAATTTCTGACTGCAATTATGACGTTGCACGGGTGACTTCTTCGGTGAGCATTTTATGATATCCTTTGTAGTCAGTAACAACCTGACTGAGGATTATTTGCCCATAGCTCAAGTACACACCCCTTTTTACTGAAAAAAACACACTATGGATCCTGGCTAATGGGTTGAACTGGGAACAAAGCACCAGTTACAAGAACGTGTCACAAAAACAAAGTTAGGAGAAAATTTTGGTAAAGTTGAGAAGACATCCATGGTTGTATCCCTTGATATGGCTGTGAAAGGGAGCTAAAAATGGAAAGGGGAAGGAGCAAAAGGTGGTGTTACACAGTCTCTGCGATTTTCTGCCTTTTTTTTTTTTCTGTAAAGAATTGCTGATTTACACATTGCTTCTTGCAGTGAGGACAAAATAAGGGGAGAAGATATAAGCCAACTTTCCTTGAGTACAAATTTATAGGAAAAGCTCAGAAACAGACCGGCAGTGGTGACAGCTGAGGGCATGTCATCACCTGTTTGCAGCAAGATGGTGGTTTTAATTCCTTCTGTTTACTCTCACCGCTGTTCCCATCCCCGCAGAAAAAAAAAAAAAAACAAAATAAATGCCTTCGTTATTTACAGTCTTCACTGAGGACAGCCATCAAGGTTGACTGTGGGTTTACCTTTGCCAACCAGCCGCCCTGCTCCAGCAGGTGCCAGGCACCCTGAATTGCTCCCATCACGCCCTGCTCGGTGGGGCAGTGAGTAAGCTGATGAATTCTGCTTATTTTGTCTGGGAGGCAACTGCCTCCCCCTCTGCACAAGGAACGTCCCACGTATAATAAAGGTTTATAGTCAACCAGAGCAAGACTTCAAACTCATTCTTTCCAGATTCATTCACGACGAGGGTGGGGATGCTAGGCTGCTCAGCAATGTTTAACTCAACAAATACTAAAATCTCCAGAGCAATGGCCCTTTATCACCCCTGCTTTCTTTAGATACAGAATCAAAGAGCTAGCAAGCATGTCCTGTCAGCTTATAGTTCCCAGAACTAAAACTGGATGCTAGGTATTTCCCAAGCTAGGAAATGAATGCTACGTGTTTAAAGGAATTACCCAGGACACCTAACAAACTTGGGACACTAAGGGGCAGGCTTATCACAAAAAAGTCCAAGTACCACTCTGTGCTATATAAAGAGAATTGTAGCCTAAAAGACATAGGAAGGGCTTGCCGGGAGTAGTTTGTTGAGTTTTGGGTGTTACGCTTACCACAAGAAAAATGTGGAGCAACACCAGAGAGTGCAGGAACAAGAATGGTCAGAGAGCCTGGAAACATGGATCAGCAAAGGAAATCTGTGTGAATTAGAGGGGAAAAGGGTCTGGGAAGAGAGAAAAAAAGGGCAGCAATCTTCAAATACATACTTGAAAAAAGAAGCTGCAAAGAGGAAGGGAATATTACATTACTTTATTATATACAAGTAATGGGCTTAAACTGTCACCAGAAGATTCAAAACAGACATGAGGTAGGATGGTGGCAATGAGAACAGGCTGATGGGAGAGTCTGTAAGGTCTCAGTCATTAGTGATCTCTCAAATTAGGCAACATCTGTCAGCAAACTTCACAACTCTGCAAAAGAGAAGCAGTGTACCATCAGCCAGGCTTTCAGGTGACAACCTCAGTTTTCAATCAAAATAAAATAGCGCACAGTAGAGCTACTGCAAGATCATGGAGGCGGGGATGACAGAGAGAGCAGCAAAGTAATGATTAGTAGTGGATTTTCTCAATTGTTCCCACCTTAGCATGGAAAACAAGGCAACCTTTACCCAAAAAGTTGATTTTTAATTAGTTGTATACTATACAGCACTTTACCCATGAGAATAGCCTCACGTGTCCCACCCCATAAGATGAGGAGTCATCCAGAGACATATTAAGGAGAGTGTTAATACATCAAACTCAAGCATATCTTGCAGATCTGAGCCATTAAGCCACAGTAGGAGCCATTATTGCCTATTACTGGCTATGGATAAAAAGGACTATTTTACTTTTTCAAACCAAACAGCAAGTAAGACTATCTTATTGCGTCTGAGCAAGATCAAGGACCCTCCATTGCAGAGGACCATTTCCCATCTGCTCCAAAGAGTACTTGCATCCCTCAGTGTCAGCACAAAGTCAAACAAAACTTCAAGCTCTCCTAGATCGTACAGCTGGCATCTGTGCCAAGATTAATTTCTTCAGGTGTGACTTTGGAGATCATAAGTAGGTTAGAGAGAAGTGAAACTCCTGTGTTGATGTCAGAAGGACCAGATGGAAAAGAACCATACAAAACCGAAGCAAAACTTTTCATAAACATTTTAAGGATTTCCCACTTTTGACTACTCACAGAAATACTCGAGAACAAGAAGTGGCCTGGCTCCCTCTAGTATGTACTCTCCAGGATTTTGTAAGCTGGAAAGTCCCACTAGGTGAATAGAGATCCTAACAACCCACATTAAAGGAAATTGGGGGCCGGGAGATTGTCTTCTACTATTTTGTATGTTTCTACTGGAAAAATGATTCACAGTTTCTGAAAATAAATTTTCATGGGAATTGTTGACAATTCTGTTTTTGTAGCCCAGAAATAACCAGCCTCGGTGTTTTCCCCTTCCTGAAATCAAACGGTCTTTTCTCCTAAAATACTTCTGTATATTTGATATTAAAAAATCACGAACCATGAATTGCATCATGGTTTGGGCTAACACACTGCAAGGCCCTAGCACATGTTCCATCTCAGTAATGATTAATGATACACATTAGACATAACTGAAAAATACCAATTTAATTTTACCAATAATTCTTAAGTTCTGAAATTGAGGCTTCTGGCATGGAACACAAGCAGGGCCTTGAAGATGTGTCGAGAGACAGTCACCTACACCAAAACTGCCAAGAGTCAAGGGAACTGGACTGGGATGTAAGTGAGAACCATATTTCAAAAACCTTAAGTGCACCAGGTTTCTTGAGGTTTTGAACATGTTTCTGTCAACTCCTGGGAGTGAACCCTAAGGAAGACTTGAGCTGTACTCTCGACAAAAAAACTCTTGAAATGGGTACATGTGTGCAAAATACTTTGGGTTGTCTGAATTAAGACCTTTTTTTTCAGTGGGGAAGAGTGTCATAAGAAAATGAACTTGGTTCCAGCGGGAATCTCTTCACTACAAGAAGACAAGTGAACCAAATTGCCTGGCGAATTCATTAAATGGGAAAATGTCACTCAACACCTATTGTAAACCATCAAAACAACTCCCTTAATATTAGCTGGACTTGCATCAAGCTCTCTACTGTGTTTGTGAAGGGCCACATAGGAAGAGGTCAAGCAGGAATGAAAAATTGGCTGATAGATTTGGGGAGCTTTGTACCAGGAGCAGTAGGATGTGGTATCAGGTCTCCAAATGACAAACGTGCCCAGCAGCATGAGGGCTTGCAAGATAAAAGGCTGTCTCAGGTACTGTCTCGTTTATGTGCTTTCAATTGCTTTTAACTTTACAGTGTGTTTTGAAGTTGCAGTTTACAACTAATGGAAAGAAAAAATAAGTTAATGTCTTTGGACACTCGTAGTCGTGCAAGAAGGCGAAAGCGTTGCCTGCCCCACCATGAGTTGTTTTGTACCTGGCTCTGGGAAGAGCCTGGCTCATTCCAAAGGGAAGAGTCAGCAAGCGCAGAGCTACCCGTCGGAGTTACCCAGGCTGAGCCGGGGAGAGTGGTGCTGCCTGGCATGGACCTCTACAGCAAGAAATGCCGCTGCGTTCTTTTTTCCAAGGCAGCCCTGGAGTTTGCTAATTTTCGTTTGCAGAGCATCAGGAAAAAGTTCCTGCTGCACTAATCAGCAGCTATCACCCAACGTTGAGGGGTATCTCTAGATTAATTTGGACTTGATACCCTCCAGACTGGTTTGTCAGATCCCATAAATTTAAAAGGAGTTTTTTTTTTTTAAGGGAAAATACAATAATGCCCTGCTGAACTTTTCTGTTTTGCTGTTCTTGTAACATATATGAAACAGATCTGACAGGAGAGTTTCCTTCAGCTCATATCTCAGCAGTAAGTCGGGGTATGAGGTTTTTCTTTCTTCTTTTTTTTTTTGAAAAACCTTTACTAAAAATAACTCCTTTAAGACTGTGGAAGGAGATTTCCAGCCGTGTAAGTTCAGATGTGCCTGCGTTCATTCAGAAGGCTGATCTGGATTTAATATGCACAGCCCTGTCAATACCGTGTTAAGCCCTCTGGCACCAGAGGGTCCAGGCAGTCACTGTATTGTATCCCAACCCCAAGCATCAAGAGGGACATAATCCATCACATCAGCTCTTGAACCAAAACTGCTGCAATTATATGCTCTCAAACTGGGCCCATTAACCTATCAAAAAGCATTTGAGAAGGGGTGTAATGTTGTCAGTTATTGTTCACAGGGGAGGAGTGAAGATAATTCTTATCTTGCCTATAGATTCATGCAAAACCGATTGCAGTTTGTGTTGCTCTAATTGATTTAGCCCATTTTCTCTTCCATGAAAATTCCAGGGTGGGGTGTTCACATACATACACAGAAAGAGTAATGCCATTTCCCAAGAGTGGATTAGATGGAGAGCCTGTGCCTGGCCCACCACAGGAGCGCAGAATTGAGTCAACCACAAAGAGCAGAGCAAGGAGGACAAGAAACACCAAAGCAGATGGAAAAAGCAGCAAAGACAGTGCGATGGATATGGTAATGTTAGTATTCACATCTCACTTAGGTACTTCCATGCATCAACAGCTGGTTATAGGTACCTTGAGTTAAGTTGCTCCCATGGCACATTTTGTTTCTACTAAGCAAAGCTGGAGACTACGATAGCCTCCAATAACCTAGTCATCCTCTTCACAAAAAGGATGACTACCTGGCACTCAAAACAGCTCTCCATTGGGAAAGAGTTGCTACAAGTAAGATTAGTGGTTTGCTAAGCTTCACTGAAACAAAGCTCCCTGAATCAGATAAGCCTGGTTACAAAAAATTCAGAAACTTTCCTGTGCTGTTTATAAAGTGGGAAGTACTCCCTGTGAGCCCCCACTTTGGTGGGGATCTGGAAGAAGAGATAACTGTGATGGTGACACTCCTTACACCCTGTGAGTACTCAAGACAAGGAGCGTCTGTATAACTTAAATCCCCAACGTGATGAGATATGAAGCCTTAAGACAAAAGCCCTCCTTAATCAGTGACAACAGCCACCCTAAATTAGCCAGCCAAGTGAAGTGCCTGCAGTTAAGCAATGTGCATACCTGTCATCTGCACCTTCCCAGGTAAGTCAGGGCTCTCTGAAGTTTTGCCAGCGCTGGCTCTGGGATGACCAGAGCACTGCTGGGCCCAGGCCACCCTTTCCCAAGAGGCACAGGAGGAGAGCTGTCCTGTGCAACACCAAGGGATGGTGCAGCCGTTTCCATGTTCCCTACACATCACAGAGACCCTGGGAGAGCTGTGCTCCTTGACAACACCACCCTCCGCTGCACCCAGACCCCCATCAGCTCTGTGTCCCACAGAGAAAACATGAGCTCCACTGGATCATTTTGGACAACGCAGAGGAGCATCTTGGGAATGGAGAGGACACATTCAAGTCTCCCTGGCTTTCTCTCCATTGGCACACCCTACTGCACACCCTCTTCCCAGGTGACAACCCAGCCTCTGCCATGACCAGTTACCAGAAGAGAGTACAGGACACACACTACACTCTCAAAAATGAGGTCCTGTCCGTTCTTGCGATTCCCCTCAAACCATTCTTGTTATTTCCCCCAAACCAAATGTTCTGGTGACTCATTTTTTTTTTAATCACTGAAAATACTCATCGCTGGATTCATTCTCTTCTGATGACTTACACACTTCAGAGACGATGCTGCTCCAAAAATAATAGGACAGATTCCTCCTCTAATATGTGCAGTCTTGCAATCCATTTCCTTGGTTTAAACAGTGGAGCAGTAAAAATGTGTTCACCTTGTACTTTCCCCCAAAGCATCTTGTACTGACCGCTGCTGGAAGCCTCCTGAGCTGCTGGAGGGCAGATCAGACCTACAGGGACAAAACTTCTGTCCCTCCCTCCATCACTATGTCCTTTCTTGCCCATGCTGCAGCCATGGAGGACTGCATTTTATCTTCTTTTATTTTTTTCCCCAATTCTGAAAAAAAAAAAAAAAAACACCTCCTTTCCCTGAGATATTTCCATTTGCTGTGGAAAAAGGCTAGAAATACACATATTTGGAAAATGAAAGCTGGGAATCTCTTTAAATCCATAGTTCCCTCAGATGAGTGGGGCCGGTGGCTGCAGACTGCATGGAGCCTAAAGGCCAGCTCTGCACAAAAGGGCAGAGGCAGTTCCTGTACACGCTCCACAACAGCATGACACATCGCAGGGCTTTTGGACAAAGGGATGTATTTTTTATGTGAAATTGTTCCTTAGCTGTATATTTCTTTGTCCTCTGCCCATGGGAATAATGATATCAGGCCAAGAATGAAAGACTCCTTTAAATTTCTCCATGCAAGTAGGTTTGCTGTTACTATTTCTTCCTGACCAGAGTAGCTGACAGGTTGATGCAATACTAAAACCTTCACAGTAGTGAAGAAGGGTATCTGAAATCCAAACTTTTTTAAACACACACAAATACACGCTGTATTGAGAGCCATCCTTTCCAAAATGAGGGGCTTGCAGGTAAAATATACTTTGGTAATTCCTCCCTGTCCTATAAACTGAATTGATAAGATTTCAGTTAACATTTCATCTTGACATTACTAATCCACGTGTGTGAGCATACAGTTTACACTTTCAATATGGTCTGTCAGATTAGATCTGTATACCTGCTACTGAATAACAAGGGTACTATTGATTTTTTTCATTATTTTCAAGTATTTGTTTTCTTCAGTTGAGCGTATTCTATTTATTTTGGCACAGGCAACAGAGAAAGCAAGGCAAGAGACTTAACCTCTTTTCAGAAAGATTTAAGACTTGACAGTCATCAGAGCTTCACCAAACTGTTTGTTCCCATGGCAGTCTGTAACAGAATATTGTCCTGCTTATTACTTTTTTCACTCTTCAGTCTCTTAACTTTTTATCTAAATCTGCAGAGTACATGTAGAAATGGTGTGCAGGGTATGCAGACACAGTTTTCTTCCAGAAAGACTTGCAAAGTACCTGAAATGTGGGTGTTTTGTGACCCTTGCTTCTCAGTTCTGAGGCTCGGCCAGGTACCTACCAGGCATTCTCCATCCCAAGTGTCATCCTGCTTTATATTAATACTGCAAATGCATCTACAGTAAAGTGCAGAAGCAATTTATAAAATTATTTATACTCACTAGGAGTTACCTATGCCTGTTGCAAGGTGGATTTAAAAATAAATAAATAAATAAATAAAAATCCCAAACCTGTTCATTGTTTTCTGATAAACCCCACAATTTGACAATTAAATATTCTTGCAGCAGCAAGTATTGGGTGCCGGCAATGTGGTTGTCCTCCAGCCGGACGGGAGCAGGCAAGCTCTGTCTGTGCCAGCCTGTTTGGGGTCTGCAGTGCCCAGGGGTAGTGGGGACCACCCAAAGCCTACAGCAGCCCAGTGCCCTGCGTCCTGCTACACCTAACAATTCAATAGCAGTATTGCCTATAGGTGTGCCTTTAGAGACTACTGGTGACCGCATGAGTATTTCATGTTGTATATTTAGAGTTAATTGTAAACTGAGAACACTATATGTGTGTATATATATATATATATATTTTTTTTTTTTTTCCGGAAAAGTCTTAAATGTGCTGCCTGTTTTCTCCCTCCTGGGTGCATATGTGCAGCGATGTGCTCCTATACTGGCACCTAGTGGGGAGTGCTTGGGAGATGGGCAAATGGAGAGAGCAGGTTGCACGGATACACACGCTCACCCCACCAAATACCTTGGCCGTTTTTTTTTTCCTGGTTCTTTGAAAGCCCTTCTGGATTAGAGCAGTTTTAGTAAGCTTCATGCTTGCTGTGGCTCTCACAGCCTTCACCCTCCGTTGAGGAGAAGTCACAATTCACATCCCTCTGGTTGAAAAGCCTCGGCCAGGCCAAGCCCTCTGCTCCTTGCTAGTGCACCCACCCTCTGGGTCCGCACCCTCCTCTGAATGAGCTGGGATCCCTACCTGTGATCCCCTCCTTCTGCATTTTCCCGCTGGATCCCCCTGCAGCAGCTCCTCCGCGTTTCCTCCTCTGGGTCCCTCTGCCTTGACCTGGGCCTGACAGGTCTCTCAGGAAAGCCGGAGACCACCGGCGTTGCTTCCTGCCTTGTAGACCGTGCTCCCACTTTGGCCTCGGAGGAAAGGGCTGCCTCTTACCCTCCAAAGGACTTCCTCCACCAGTTCCCATCACCCTCAGGAATCTCATGTCCCACAATTGTCCTGTTTTAGCTGAAACAGCAAAAGGCTCAACCTGCCACTTCTCCCAAGGTCCACCCTGTGACATTATGGCATTTGAAAGGAAACACTGAAAAGACATGACGTTCTTGCCAAAAAACATTTATCTTCTTCTTAGCATCTATACAAAAAGAACAACTCTCTCGAGGAGCCTCCAAGGTTGGTCTCAAATACTGCAATCCGAACGAGACCTCCTGGGTAGCCCAGTGATACCAGTATAATCTGACTGATTACAGTTAGACAAATTACTCCTCCAGTTTGTTTCTCTTACTGTAGTCTCACAGAGCCCTGGGTTATATCACAGCAGTTAAGGCAAGTATTTTCAAGCATTTAAGGCAGAAATGCAGTATTTTCAAGATCGGTTGCTTCCAGCAAGGAGCTGGATGATGGTGGTTGAGGTGACCTGCCAGTCCTACGAGAGAGCTGATCACCAGATAGTTGTGCTTGCCGTGCATGGCATTACACACTTTAGGTTTGCTTTCAAATATCACAAGGGGCACCAGAAACACCTGCCGGATCCCTAGTTATTTCTTGTCCCACCAAGGCTTTCCTAAACACTCATTCGAACCATGAGTCTAGTGAGAGGGTGCGGTCTTTCCTTTGGTTTACCCATTCATTTTCCATCGTGGGTGAAGGCTTTGCTTCCATCTTGAAGGAAACCTATTGTTGGTGATGTTGTTAAATAGCCCTCTCTACCATGTGGCCTGTAACCATGATTTACAACCCATTCCAAGCTGCACCATGATTCAGCTGACTTTTCTATTGAGCAGTTGATGTGAACGCTAAACCTGTTCAAGGCTAGCAGCATTTCTGTGATTCATTCAACTTGAGGAAACACTGGAAATTTATTAGGATGTTTTTACAGTCCCGGAAATTGCTATGTGACTCTGTCACTAACAAAAGAACAGAAATGGCTCACAACTTTATTGCGCTTTTTCATATTTATTAGGTAATGTAGGCCTTTGTCATTTATTCAGTTTTTAAGTCAAGCTCTGTTCCGGGCTGAGGCTCTGTGAGACTTCTACATCTTGCAATTTTATCATAAGCCTCCCTAATATTTGGTGTTTTCCTTAAAGCTCCAGCTCTTCGAATCACTTGATTTGGCTACCTGGGCACCTCAGCTTTATGAAGAAACTAAAAAATAACTCTGTCCCTTGCAATTGTGAAGAGCAGAAATGAGATAAACTACGGAGTTGCTCACATGCCAGATGGCAAAGAAGAGCTAGATCACTTTTTTAAGTTTCAGGATATTTTTACACCACTCTTTTTGGCTTATGATTTCTGAATCTCTGAGTGCTGGTGAGGACAGTTACCTGGAAGGAAGAGAGGGGGACAAGGAGCCGTTTACAGCTCTTTGTCCCTCTGCTATAGCCTCAAACCAGTTTAGCACTCCAGCTGCAATCAGGTGCTGGGCAGCAAGTCTGGCCTATTTCTTTCCCTTCAGACTCGATCCTCACCAGACTACAGAAACAAATGTCAGCAGAGCCATTTACTCTGCCCTCACCGCCATGTGCCACTAGAGCAGCCACAGTCAAGTGACAACAAGCCTTGGGATCAAGGCCGACATTTTTTCATTCTTTGGAATTCACCTCACGATGAATTTGCTGTCCATATGGTGGGGTTCATTTAAGCACTGCAAGCAGCTAGTGAGGAGAATGCGAAGCAGCCTTAGCAGCCACAGCAAGGAATTACATCATTTACAACACTGAGTCAACCAAGTGCTCAGCACAAAGGTGCAAACCACATGTCAGTTCTAGGGAGGGCATCCTTCCTGATGACTGGTCTCTTTCCAAGGTACTTACAGCAGAGCTAGGAGTGCCAGTAGTGTTTTTCTTAAAGCCAAACATTAATCTAGAGCAGCACATAGTAGGATGCAGCCTTGGCCCAGAGCACTTGCTGTAATTTAAAGTAACATATAACAAATTGGTGTTACACGCAAAGGGAGGGAGCAACAGAGGTAAAAGGAACACACTTTGGCTAGTTATGTCTTGAGCTTCATGGCTGTGAAACTTTCAGGCTGCGATTTTAAAACAACCTTAGTAGTTGGATTGACGAAAGGATGGACCAAGAAGAAAAGCTATGACACTGTTTTTCCCTTAGCATTTATACAATGCTGTATTGGGTCTGGCTGAGATGGAGATAATTTTGTCCATAGCAACCCTCCTACTGCTGGGATTTGCATCAGTAGCTAGAAAGGTGTTGATACCACACACGAGTGTTTTTGCTATTGCTGAGCAGCACTCAAGACTGTCTCTCCAACATTCCTCCCCACACCTCACCAGCAGGATGAGGGGAGGCGAGATCTTGGGAGAGGACATAGCCAGGACAGGTGACCCAAACTGACCAAAGGGATATTCCATACCATATGGCATTTGCTCAGCAATAAAAACTAACAGAAAGGAGGAGGCGGGGGCAGTGGGTGCATGCTTTATTACAACGCTTGTGTTCCAGAGTAATCATTATGTGTACTGAAGCCCTAGTTTGTGGGAAGTGGCTGGACATCATCTGCCGATGGGAAGTAGAGAATAAATCTTTTTTCTTTTGCTTCCCCACATGGCCTTTGCTTTTGCTTTACTAAACTGCCTTTATCTTGACCCATGAGTTTTTTCCATCTTATTTCCTCCCCGTCCAGCCCTGCTGGAGAGTGGAGCAATAGAGAGGCTTGGTGGGCATGTGGCATCCAGCGAAGGTCAACCCACCACAAATATCCATAACTTTCTGGACTCTTTACTCACATCCATGAGTGCTTACTCCAACAGAGAGTCGCGGTATGTCCTGCAAAAATAAGCCTGTTTGTTTTTAAGATATGTGGTTTAGTTTCAACATAGCATAAAATCTTCTTAGTTGCTGATAGAGAGACTCTACAGTCAAACAAAAAGACTCGTGGATTGGAGGTTAAAGGAGAAACTGGCCTTTAGGGATACCAAATGTTTGTTCACGCAGCGCTCAGTTATGAAGACTTTATTGTGTACCAATTTAAGTTTATACACACCAAATGTTCTTGAGTCAGCAACACAAGTGGGACTGCCTTGTTCCAGTAGATGTTTTTCCACCCTTATGATGGATTTTTTAAAATAAAGAATCATCAATAACCATGACAAGGTTCCCTCAGTGGATAGACATCCAAGCACACCATGAAGTCTCTTGCAAGAAGCATTTCCACAGGCTTGAGGGAAATCACAAACTACTTAGAAGGAATGGGATTCACAAAGCTGTCCCAGCCACCTGCCTCGCTGCTTGTGAGCAGGTCCTGGGGGACACCTAATGATGCAAGAGCCCACCAAGGAAAAGCAACAAGCAGAGCACCTTGCCCAGTTGTGAGCAGACAGGAAAGAGAGAGGAAGGAATCAGAAGATGAAGGGGAAGAGTGGAGAAGTTAAAACTCCTCATGCTCTCTAAACACCGGCTTGAGAATACACTCTATGTACGTACATTGCTTACTGTATGACATTTGTGTCCAAAGCTTATAGAGGCAGTCACCAAGTAAATCAAATGAAATTTCAAAAAAAGAACAAGTCCACAGCCTTGAAGAGCATCTGCTGGGGGTCTGCACCAGCTAAAGGCATTTAACTTCTCTTATCAATACTCCTATGCTGTTAGTGAGTGCACCCCACCATCAGCAGTGGCACACACCAAAGGTTGGCCAAGGTCTCAACAAGGGGGTACAACACAAGAACTGATCTAGACTAGGGCAGCCACAACTTTTAAAACTGATCAGTCTGTCTGTCTGATTTTGGAAGCAGAGACGTTTTGATTATATATATATGTGTATATATACACATACACACATGTACACGTACACAAAGATATGTATAAAGAGTCCAGAATTCCTTTGTGGCTGTGAAAAGTGTTGCATTCGTGTCAGTGAGCATCCAGCCAGAAGGAGTCCAGCAGACACATGTCTCAAAAGAAGAGAGGAGCCGTGCTTCTATACAGACAAAATTTACAGTGGAAATCAGCAGCCCTGAACCATGAAGCCCAACTCGTTACATACAACAGCCTTTTCTGGTGGAGAGCAATGCTTGTGGCAGTCCCTTCCTCTGACTGCCACCATGCTTTGCCCCTCGGGACTCCCCAGTGTTACCTTGGGGTGAGTGTCCGTGTCCACCTCCCTCCACGGTTGATCGCTCCTCTCACATGAGCAGCACAGATAGACCAAATGGCTTGTGTAAGGAGACAGCTTAGTCATCTTTTCTAAAGAAAGCCACTGAGGCGCATACCCACTATCCAAACAAGCAGCCTGTTTTTCAAGAACCACTAAGCACCCTGTATGCATCCTGCATATATCCAGTATATCCCTATATATATGTATACACCCAGTGCATATCCTGTCTAACTTCAGGGGAGCTGTTCATTGATCCTCACTTTTGCAACCAGGTCCCTGAGTACCTAAGAATATATTTGGGAAACTAACTTCAGGCTTTTTTTTTTTTTTTTCATTTTAATCTTGGCTGTAAATTCTATCGCTTAAGAGTCAAAACCCCATCTGCTCTAAATTTGCACTTGATTTCACACACAAATAGGGTTCACACATGTAAGTCCTGTCATTTGTGTGCTCCCAGAGGTAGTGCATAAATTACCTATGCACAAAACAAGAGGTCGGTCAGCTTTACCTTGTGTGCTGCTGAGTAAGTGCACATCAAAGGGCATATTGTGTTCCTGGAATGAGAATGAGGAGTCCTGGCATGGGTCACCCCCTCCATGCAGAAATGCTGCTTTTCTTGGGCACAAAAAAAACCCCTAACCACTTTAAAATAAAACAAAAATCTGCCAGAATTAATCAGCCAGTGAAAGGTTCAGAAGGAGCCAGGGTTTGGGTTAGCAATAACGATTAACACAACAGACTTCACAGAGCTGTTTGAACCCTGGTTTTGATCTTAGAGCAGACAGTAGTGGGTCTTCACTAGAAATTACACCCGTTTTAGAACATGGTTGTGAGAAGAGGTATTAAATATGGTGCTAAAATACCTCTATACGATCAGTATAAATGGAGGTAAGACACACTCAAAACAAGTGAGGCAAAGATTATCAAACTCTGTGGAAATCACAGGGTTAACTCAGATCAGCCAACATGAAGTTAAATCCAGAGTACTGCTGCAAAAGTGTGTTCAGCAGCGCGGTGTTTCACTTGACTCCTTCAGTCCCCCTTCTAGGCGAATTTTCAGTGGAAGATAAGTGCTTTGAAAAAGTGGGCATCTCGCTTTGTCTGTCCTATACTCCAGTCATAATCTGTCCAAAAAGCAGAATTTTAGTGAGAAGTGAGGGAGGAAAGACACTGACTCGGAGTGAATCTTTCCCAGATAAATAAATTAAAAACATAGTAACACACAATGGCTACCACAGCTTGTAAATTAAGGGAGTAACTGGTGCATAGTGAGGCACTGATGTATAGCCTGGAGGAGGAACAACTTCATCTGAACTACAAACAATTCATTTAAAAAAAATACTTTGAAGAAAAAAATTGTCTCCAGACCAGCTTGTGAATAATGCATACCAAAAGGCAACCCTGATACTGCATTTGCAGCACAAAAATTGAACTGTCCCCCAAGTCTGGCATAAAAATGAATTAATTTTTCTTAAAAATACAGCTGCTTTGACATTTCAAGTTAACCACTCTTGTGCTGCCTGAGCAAGAGTGGCTCAGGACAAGAGATTACTCTCTACCAAAAAATACAGTGCCCTGCACAGGTATCTGAAATTGCTGCTGCGGTGGGTTGACCTTGGCTGGATGTCACATGCCCACCAAGCTGCTCTAGCACTCCACTCCTCAGTAGGACAGGAGGGGGAGAAACTATGACGGAAAAAACTCATGGGTCAAGATAAAGGCAGTTTAACAAAGCAAAAGCAAAGGCCACGTGTGGAAGCAAAAGAAAACAAAAGATTTCTTCTCTGCTTCCCGTCAGCAGGCGATATCCAGCCACTTCCCAGTAAGTAGGACTTCAGTACTCATAGCGGTTGCTCTGGAAGACAAATAACGCACCTCCTAGCCCCTGTCTCCTCCTTTCTCTTAGTTTTTATTGCTGAGTAAATGTCATATAGTATGGAATATCCCTTTGGTCAGTTTGGGTCACCTGTCCTGGCTATGTCCCCTCCCAAGATCTTGTCCAACCCCGGCCTGCTGGTGAAGGGGAATGTTGGAGACACAACCTTGATGCTGTGTGAGCACTGCCCAGCAGTAATTGAAACACTGGTGTGGTATCAAGACCTTTCTAGCTACCGATGCAAAGCCCAGCAATATGAGGGCTGCTACTGGGAAAATTAACTCCATCTCAGCCAGACCAAATAAAAGGTCTGCTCTAAGCCCTGTGGCATGGACATAGGGCATCAGCCCACACCAACTTCTGCTGCTGGGACTTAGTCATTCTGGCCATCATCCAGTATCTCCATGGGGTATATCTCCAAACTGAGAGCTTTGTCAGAGCCACTTGGTTGTCTTTGAGAGGTGATACTCTGTGAGATGCACATGAACCCAGAGGTTTCGTCATCTGGCCACTTGGGTCATGGGAAGAGGCAGAGAATCTTCTTTGTCTTAATTTTGTCTGTCTTTCTGCTGCCAAAGCCAAAGCCAAAGCCATCACCGTTAAGCCAACCTAGGAGAAGCCCTCTGGTGACTCCAAAGAAATGTGAGTCATGGCTGCAGCGAGCAACAGCTCACACTTATAAAGCATGCAGACAACAGACCTGCAGCTCCACCAGAATAAAAGGGGGCAAATGAATCCAATGTCTCTTCCTCCAAACCAGACACAGCAACTTAGGTTGAAGCAATAGTGAGATTCCCAGAGTGGTCACGGGGAGCTAGGTACATCCCTGAAGGGCTCCAAGAAGATCTTAGTTTCTAGATGCCTTTTCAGGAAGTGATTTTTTGTCCTCACTTCACAGATATTCCTTTCTTCCAAAATCCTGACTTTTTCTTTTTTTTTTTTTTTTTTTTTTCCTTTTTCAGAAGGATAACAAGCGGTCTCATTTGCAGTTTCCTGTTACATTTTATTTTTGTTACTTCTAAAAGATAGGGCTAAACTGTACTTCAAGTCTTACTCAGGATCTGGACCAAGTTTCAACTGCTTTCAAAAAACTAGGTTTTGGCCTAAAATTACTCCACATTAAGAGTCAGACTGATGATTATTTAACCTTAAGTCTCTTGTCTTCTTTTGAATGGGCAAGATTTTGTGAGAGCTGTTTTAACATCCAAGCAGATACAAGCATGAAAGCCCATTGAGACAGCAGATTTTACAGGAACAAGCTCTAAGAGTGTGTGCCCAGACAGGTTTGTTAGATGGCCAAGAGATGTACACTGGTACACAGAAGTGCAGGATGCAACTAGGCAGCAGAGCCACAACCTAAATCTCAGTCTTACACTCAGAAATAAAAATCAGAGTATAAGAGGCAGAACTTGGCCAGACGTCTTCTGGAATTCAACTAAGACAGACCTTCGACAAAAAATGCTTCAGTAAAGACATGCCTTGAAACTTTTTTTTTTCTCTACTTCTTCAGTTGGAATACCAATAGCAAATATTTTTTTTATCACTTCCCTGACTTTAGAATAAATTGTTAACTCGCACTGTCTCTGTGCTGGGAGCTCCATGTACAAAACAGATTGACTCCTCAATCATTAAGAAAACATGCAGTACCAGCATTAGCTTGTAAATTTTCAAATCTTGGCAGAGCTTGCATTCAACCTCTCAGCTTCCACTCAACTTTCTTGTCTTGTTTTTAAGTTTGTTTCTTTTAAGTGCAACTAAAGGAATTGTCCTCCTTCCCCCATTCCCTCTTCCCCTCCTCAAAACCAGACTTTTGCATCAATCAGTTTCACCAGCACCTTCACCACTAGGCTTCATACATTTCTGTGCTCTGACTGCAGACAAGTTCTTTAGAACAAAAACTTTTAAAAATCTAAATTTATCAGCATCTGAAGGTTAAATACTGTGCAAAGCGAGAGAAGATAGTGACAAGAGAACACTCAATCACTGTGTAGTTTCTTGTCCCAATGAAAGCATCCTTTGAGAATCTGCCTAGGTGTTGTCTAGCTTATATGATACAGTGCAGTGCCCATCTGCACTTCTGTTTGGAAGTTCACTTCTTAGAACTCACCAGCAGGCTCATGACTCGTAAATCAGTAGAAGGCTTTCAACCAGGCCTGGGAATCTGGAGATGCTTCATGAAGCAGGAGTTCTGTCTGCTCTGCGGGTTTCAGACCGAGGGGGGGGTTGGCTTGGCTTCCTATCCTTGTGCATTCAATCAAGTGGATTGCACAACCCTGCTGCTTTGCTCTATTTAGCGTGATGTTTCCTGAAATGTCATTTGTGAGTAGTACAAGTTATGGTTGTTGAGGGAACGGGGAGGTCCACAGTCTAACAATGTATAAACAAGCTATCTAAGGGAGAAGGGAGGACAGGAAAATGTTCCTTCTATTGAAGTGATTAAAAAATGCCTACATATTAAAAATGTACTTTTTGTCCCTACCATCATGTGTGAGGTAGCTGCTTTCATCTAGATGTATCCTCACTGATTTGAGGAATCTATTCCATCTAAAATATCTTCTGGGTGGAGACTGATTTTGCAAGTCTTGATGACAGAATTTTCAGCTAGGTGCTATTCTTTAATAATATTTAAATAAGTCTCACCTAAACTGAAACACACCGAAGATAAGAAAACTTGGAGAGCGAAGACTTGTCCTCAGAGATGCTGGAGATGCCTCATCCTGTTTCCTTTGGCAAGACACAGGTTGAACACGAGATTGCTTGGGGTCTGCCTTTTGATATGATTTCTCAATCAGGAATTTCTGAAGATGGAGAAGATATCATTAGTAAATTCCCTCACAGGATCAGGACTTTAGGCTTTTGTCTTTCCAAAGAGAAAGGTCAAGGCAAATGTATATTGGTCCGTTTTGGAAAAGTATGTGTGTGGACAAAAAAGTAGGTCCCCAGGTCAATTTAACGTGTGGCCTGTGCAAAAACCTGCCCAGGCCAATAGGAGGTTTCCAATGACATCAGTGCACTTCAGTGCAAGGCATTCACCTAAGGACCCAAAAGTAAGAAACTTTCTTCATCAAAACCTTTTCATCGAAACCCTTCCCTCATCTGCTGAGCAAGACAGGGCCAATTTTAGTGCTAGTGTAAACAGAGATGTATGTAGTTGAGCAGCATCAGTAATTTAAAACATCACATAATTGACTCCCACCTGGGAGGATTATTATTTGAAATGCACTAGTGATGTCTCCAACCTCTCTGAGTATGAAATGCTGAATAAGCAAAAAGTAGTAAGTTGGGTAATAGCATATTCCAGAGGCGGGGAAAAAAAAAAAGAGCACTATTATTCATTCAAATCCATTAACCGCATGAAGAAAGGAGAAGGTGGTTCATTTCAAATCTTCTCTACTTCAGTACAAAGCAGGTGGGTTTTAATCATGAGGGATGGTCATGTAATTGTAACATTACTATATAGAGGCTGGTAACTGGATTACCATGAAAACCTGCCCATTAATTAACTGAGCTCCATATAGCCAAAAATACTAGTACTTAAAAGCAGCTTGTACTGTCTTTGTTGAGAATAGACATCTGTCTGCTCTGGTAATTATGTAGAACTAGGACCTTGAGGACAAAAAATGTAGTATATTGACTGATACCTGTGCATTTCGGAAGGTTGAACAGCTGCTGTTCTTTACACCCTTGAAGTCGAGTTTGTCTGCCTTTCAGTCTGTGCTTCTTTAAGATCCTCACCCAGATGTTGGTTCAGTAAACTGCATTACTAGGGCCACCTCCAGCTACAGTTACTATCGGTAAACATGCTTCTACTCATGAAAAGCATAAAAAACACTATAGTAAAATCATGGGAATTACTACTCATCAGTCATAACGGAAAATAATCAGGTCTCACAATATTTTTCTGGGTGTCCAAGTCATCTCCCAGAGATCCAAACTCTTCTTTTATTGAAGTGTGCATCAACAGCTAATTTCATGTTATCTTTAACAGAGACACTATAGAAAAGATACCGTCCAGCCAGCTCAGTTCTTTCTAATTATCACCCAGCTGTAGAGTTGTTCAGTAGACAGTGTGAATGTGTGTACTTCTTCCTACCATTTGCCACAATCATAGCACCACCACCGCAGTTTACAAAACCTGCAAGCACAAACAAGACGACCTGTGTATTGTACACACAATTGATAGTGCAAAGCAGTGTTCTCGGAGAATGACAAAGATGAAGCTGGGTGTTTGCTCAACATCTGCACCTCTAGAGTAATTTTAAGTCTATGTGGCCAGTAATCTACCATGTTTCAAAGCCACCTGCTGTTCTACTAGGAAAGCAAGGGTATTGGTAATCATTTTTCTGCAAATTGCAGAACTGGGACTACAACTTCCTTTGCATTTGTTTATTTAAAGCTAAATGCTTTGACTCTCAGTTTCTGAGAATTAATAATTATACTAGAGACAAAAGTCAAATGTTATTTTAGTTGACAGTATTTCTAGAAGCCTAAAAAGAGGCAAAGATTTGGTTTGTTCCTTGGGTGCCTTTCTCTGTGTATCAAACTCTCTTGGTATTTACTAGCTCATGTGACTTCTTTGCTGCTGAAATTTCCTCTGAAAATTTCCTTATTCAATTTAGTTAATGTGTACAAGAGATATTCAAACCATGAACTCAACGTTTTTTGCCTCCATTTCTGTTGCTGAGAGTTCTCAGAGACATTACCTGGATCAAAAAGAGGTCTGCACTGGATTTTTTATTTTTTAGTTGCAAAAGGTTAAACAATTTGGATGCCAGATAAAGGGAATTATTGCTGTCGAGCTTCACTTGTTTGTCTGAACAGGAACTGCCTTCAATGTGTTCAGGAAAGACAGTGCCAGGGCAAGATGGAGTAAATCTTATTTAGCCAGTGTCTTCCTGACCAGGGTTTGGTTTATAGCAAAACAGAGTGTACGCTGCTTTCAGCTTGTATTAAAAGCACAGATCTGGTCAAGTCTGGGCTGGACATTTCTTGAATCCTAGTGTGCTGTTTGGAGCTAAGTGATGTTTTGCTTCAATTTTGGCCATTTTATTAATAGAGTGTGTTTATACCCCTTCCCTCTTGTCTGTTGGATGAAAACAGACCTGCTGAACAATATGGGAAAATGGTTTCATCAGGGACTGAGTAACACTATAGAAACTAAATTGTATGTATGAGAGAGAGAGTGTGAGTGGGAGAAAATGCTCTTCTATTTCCTGTCAAGCTGATGGTGAGACTGGAGGAGACCCAATTCCTCCAGGGAGTTTATTTAAACTGTCATACAAAAGTTATTCTGAAAAGATGGAGGGACCCTCTGACAGCACTCAGCTGCTTTATTGACTGCTGCTACAAATTTGCTCCTGGTTTGAACACCCAGAGCAAACTGTAGCTTGAATGAAGAACCTCGCTCTGGGTGATGCTAGAAATCGGGTAAGGATTTGGGGCAATTAGAGCTGCAGCTGACACAAGTATTTTCTTCTCCAAAAGGAATAAACAGGTTACTTCTGTGCTGAGCTGTGGTTAAGCCTGCAGCATCAGAAAGTATTTTGCAGTACGGACACAATGGAACTGAGTCTCTCAGTCTTGGGAGAGGTTTGCAGGCATGTCCTTCATGTTGGACTTCGCACAGTTCTTGAGGAGGGCCAGAAATACAGTTTTACCCCTAGGAGGTGCAAGAGAAATGCAAAGCCGAAAGGAAGCTCAGCTGCAAGTTTGTGGATTGTGCTTCCACTGTAGGTGACGACAGAGGGTTTGTTGGATCTCCAGCACCATGAGGACTTAAGGCTATGTCTTCACTAGTCAGTAAAGTAGGCCAACAGCTGTCGTCTGGCCTGGGCTTTCAGGCAAAATGTCTTTGCTCCTCACCCTTGCACCTCATTTCAGGAAACAGTGGCCTTGCCCACACCGCATCTGATGGGAGCAGTCTTGGCCCACATCTCTGAATGAGGCCTGCATGTTGCCTACACATCCACCATGACCAAAACTGCACAGGGACCGTGGTACCAGCTGAACACTACAAGCAGGGATGTGACAATGCCACACTTCCGCCTGGACTCTGGTCAGTTTGCTAACACAGATATAACCTCACAGACACCACAAAGGATGACTGATGTACGAGATGCGTCAGGATAGTGGTCCAAAATAGGCAGTTTAGCCTCATTTGCAGAAGTTCACATGCTCTGTAGATAGCCTGTATCCTTTACACATAAATCTTGAATTCACTGACCAGTAAGGTTATACTAACACCTTCAGTTCCCACGAGCTTCATGGCGGGGAGAGTCAATGCGAACAGCCAAGTTAGGGTTCCCTCTGAGACAAGATCATGATATCAACCTTGTTAGAAAACGAAGAGTTTGCCCAGAAAAAAGACATCTTTCTCTTGTCTGACTGTTTCAGCTCAAACCCAGGCCTTCAAGCAACCAGTGCGATCATCCCAGGATGAAACTAAAGAGGAACTATGCTTATTTAAACTCAGTTCTTGTGTAAGTATGTATTTGTCTCTGATGTGCACTTCTACTCAACCTTCGGCTCTCAGTAAGACAACAAAACCTCTCTGCTGTCATGGGAGCAGAGACCCCTGAGGTGGTGGGTATCTAAAGGACTGTGATACGGAACGACTTGAGGTGCTTGTTTCCAGCTACATGTTTCCCAATTAATTTTCAAGGTAAAAAATGCAGTACAGCCTCAGAGATGGGCAGGATTAAGTTTGCAAGCAGGGGACACGGAAAAGTGTCCCAAAACAGTATTTCCTGCTGAGTATCAATTTCTGTTGTGAAACAGATCTTTTTCTGATAACAGTTCGGCATGAAGAAACCAACCACAGGAAGGACTATATTGTAGTCATTTCTTTCCTTCAAACTTTAGAAGCTTGTGATTCTGCATGAAATCCAGTGACCAACTGGGTGTTTCCTGCATTTGGTTTTAGATGGGCTTTGAAGGACCATGCGCAAAATAACTGAGTCCTCAGATTGTGAGGACAAGACATTCCTAAACACAGTGGAAAGAAGGTGCAGTATCTACCTGGAAATTTTTAGTGGTAACTTTAAATATGTAGCAAGTCTAACACTATCATAAACTTCAACAAGAAGCTGCAATAGTCAGCACAAGCCCATGGATGGGAAAGTAATCCTTTCTCAGTACAGAATTATGAATTGGTTGGGAGAGAAAAACTTGAAGGTCGTGGTGCTACAGTGTTATGTTTTGGGGGATCAATTTAGAAGGTGGGAAAGAACTGAGAGGAGAAGGGTAATGGGCAAGTCCAGCAGGTTATGCGCGATCATCTGACACAGGAGGTCAGGCCGATGATAAGGCAGGCACCCCAGGTGAAGAAAGATTTTAACATGCCCTAATTCAGAGGTTTTTGAAAGCACCAAGGGAGGGAAAGTTTCTAAGGAAAATACTTGAGTTGCAGTAACTAAGAGGGGTTTGTGTAAGTCTGAATAAGTTTGCGTGAAGCTCAATTACGCTGAGTGAACGCTGCCAGTGGGTGGAAGACCGCATTAGTGAGGGCTAGCAGGAATCCAAGAAATGGGTCTGTGCCCCTGAGATAGCACTTAGAGATCTCAGAGCAATGGAAAGTTTATTTTTGTTCACCCAGTCGAATTATTTTCGGGCAGCGAGGTTTGTATACTACATACATCCATTATCGGTGTGCAAGGCAGTACAATTTGTATTCCTGGCCGATTTCTCTTCTTCTAGTGGGTGGGATAAAGAGCTGAGGAAAGAGGTTTTTACAGGTACAGTTGTTATTAGCATTTTAACAAATATTTCACGGAGTTGCAGCAACCAGCAAAGTCAGCTGATGAAGTGCTAATGAAAACAGACTGGGATAATTGAAGCTATTTCTTCCCATGTGATGCCAGGGGATTGCAGGATGTTTTGTAGCATTATTTTTGAAAGAAAGCCACAGAATTAATTATCTAGGAGAATATCAGCCATCTGTTCAACTCAATACAATAAGCTGATAGTGGGTAACACAGTCTCCCTGGTCCTTGTTTAAGTCTCATCAGTAAAGGAGAGCAGCTTCTGTTTAGCACTACTGGAAATTGAGGTTACTCCTTGATGAGTAATACAATGATGTTTCTGGATTCACTCAGGCTGAGTAAACGGGTTTTAAACCCTTCACTAATTCCTCTCTCGTTCTCCCCATCCTTTCTGTGGCATTTTTATCATCTTTCAGTGATCCCTTAAATAAAAGCTCATTCGAATCAGTATTTCACCAGATATTTTTAACCAGAGAGAGAGGAGTGTGGGATAAGAGGAACTAGAAGCAAGTTTTCCTTCTGAACACAGACTGCAAAACTTTAGGCTTCATTTTCACCAAGAGACAAGAGGAAATACGAAGGAAAAGCAGCTAAAGGTCACAGAATGGCACATTTTTTGTGTAGTTTACCAGAAGCATGTGAAAATAGCTGTAGAGAGAACGTATAAATTATGTTTTAACTTTGGATTGAGCAAAAAAAATCTACCTACCCTATTTATAGCTAGTTCTGTCACAATATTGTATGCTATTGTGAATTTATTAGCTGGCAATGGTTTTTAATAAATCAGTGTGCAAGGCATCCTAATAACAAAGAAGTTATAATGAGACATAAAACAAGATTTTCCCTTGAATTCCTTGTCCTTTTTACCTTGGAACTCTTTACCTCCTGTCCTACTGGGAAACACCTACGTTTATATGCCTAAATGCTAGGAGAATGCAATACCAGTGTCCCAATGGAAAGTTTTCTTTCATATGGACAATGTTACAGTGCTGATGGCCTCTGAAGAAGATAGGGCCGTATTTTTTGGCATACAGTTACTTAGATGCCATCAGAGCATGAAACAATAAAGAATTATCATATATTTTGTACAGCAAAGCAGTTTTTAGCCAGACACAGACTTAAAATTTAGCTTAAAAGCAGTTGTGCATTCATTCATGTGCCAGTAATATATGAGAGAATATCAAATGTTACTAAGAAATATTTTAATTGTTAAGACAATCCATTTGGAATAAAAAGGACTTGCAAACTGATATACACGCAAACCTGGGTACTCCACTTTATGCCTATGAATTGCCATTAATATTAAAAGATTTAATAAATATAATCATATGCAGGAAGAAATCACCTTACCGTCCAGTGCAAATATTTAAAGAATGTAAGGCCATGAACAGGCTCATGAGCAAGTCTAACTCTCTTAATTTGAACTATTTTGTGAAGTCTTAGAAATCCTATTACAAGAACAGTCTCATAAAAATGCTTGTATCTGAATCCGGAGTCAAATTCCATTCCAAATGTTTTCACAACTATATGCTGCATTTAATTTCTAACGATACTATCTTCTTTCTTCTCTTTTTCTGAATACTATGGAAAATGAATGTTACATTCACATATTCTGCTGGCAAACAAGGGACATGGACTGTCAGTTAAAATTCACAGTCGAGAAATCGTGTTTTCTTTTGAGGTTATGTATTTGCACTGGGTCTACCAATCTAATTTACATCATTAACTGTCACTGATTGCATGCAGAGTTTCACCATTGAATATGGACCACTCATTGTTTGCAAGCTACCTACTAAGCAGGCCATTTCATGAAGTTCAACAGATATTTTCAAACTATGGGAAAAAAATCACTCCATCTTTGCACAAAAATTTCTTACTAGGGAATTCTCAATCTTATGAAATTAATTTTCTCAAACTGTTTGCTCAGATACTTAGGGGAGCTTTCAGATTATTAAAACTGCATGCTACGCTTTCCATATCAGGTTTCCTATTGCCTTTTTCTGCCTTGATAATCAAAATGACAGAGCTCTCAACTGCAGAAGATGTAGAGGCTGACAGAGCCCACGAGGACACAGTCGTCTTGTACAAGATGCAAAAGACACCAAGCCTCTCACAGCAGGACCTTGATTTTGGTTCCCCATCTCTTCAGGAAAAATGAACTGACTCCACTTCATCACAGAAATATCAGTATGTTTATTTTATTTCATTTCTTACAGACTGGCAATTCAACAAAGTTTTGTCTGTATGATTCATTTAGCTACAATTTTCTTGCATGCATCAAAGAATGAGGGGTAACTGTGAAGTGCATTACATTGCAAAGGAATAATTACATGCACCAAACCCAGATCTCCACCAGCCCAGCTCCACTGATGACAACAGTTGCTTCAGGTTTACGGTTGCCTAGGATCAGAACGAGGCCCACGCTGGTTTAATTCTGCAGAGTGTCATACAGTCCTTAAGTGGGTAACGGTGAGTATTAGACAGCTAAGGGGACAGGTCAGCTCCTTGGGAAGGTGGCGACAATACACATTTTCAACTACAGTAGTGAAAGGGTCAATGTTTCCATGCCCATGTACTATCAACAATTTTATTAACTTGTTTTCATTCCTTTTCCTTGTTTTCATTCCATTCTAATGCTGTTGTTCATTTTCAGATTCCATTTTTAATATTTTTTAATTCAGTTTTAATATCCTCCACAGGAACTTAAAAACAATCTACTCTTTAAAAGTTAATTGCAGCATTTCTTATTCCATAAAAATACATTTTACATTTTCAGATCCAATTTTGTGAAGTAATTGGATAATAAATGAATAACGAGAACAAGACGCTTATTAACTTTTTATTCATTAAACTGACTTAACATTTTAGAAAGAACAATAACTTTTCCAATAACGTTCCAGAATAGTGATTATAATTATAATGTGCCAAAACAAATGTATAAAATGATGCTGTCTTTCTTGGACAGTAGGATGGAAATTTGCAATTATTTACATTTTTCCCGAGCCGCATAAATTGCCGGCATTTCTCTCCAAGAAGGGACTGTGCCCCCTCCCACTGTAAGGAACACAAACAATCATCTAAGCATTAATCAGGATGATCACTCAGGAGTGCTGCCAGTCAGTCCCCCTGCAATGAACCTCTTTCTCCTGAGCAAGAGGATGAGGCATCAGTCAGTACTCTGGGTGCCTACTCTGGGTTCAGCCCAGGACACAGCTGGTAAATCTGAATCCCCCACCCATTTCTGTGTCTGGAAGAAGGCCCCATAAAACCTCAGGAGATGCCAACAGCTCAGCCATGAGCAATGCTTCAGCAACATCCCTGTGCCAAGCACAAAGTGCAGCCTTTCCCCAATTTCCCTGGTGCCAGCTCGGGGCAAGAGGAGATGATAAAAGTGCTGTAAGACACCTGCCTCCTCCACCGCTCTCCTTAGAACAAGGAACTACTGGAGGGACCCCAGCAGAGAGCTACAAAGATGATTTGTGGTTTGGAGCATCTGTCTTATGAGGACAGACTGAGAGAGCTGGGTCTGTTCAGCCTGGAGAAGAGAAGGCTAAGAGGGGATCTTATCAATGTTTATAAATATCTCAAGGGTGGGTGTCAAGAGGGTGGGACCAGACTCTTTTCAGTGACGCTCAACGATAGGATGAGAGGTGATGGGCACAGACTGAAGCATAGGAGGTTCCATCTGAACATGAGGAGTAACTTCTTTACTTTGAGCGTGACAGAGCACTGGAACAGGCTGCCCAGAGAGGTGGAATCATCTTCTCTAAAGACATCCAAAACCCACCTGAACACATTCCTGTGTGATCTGCTCTGGGTGAACCTGCTTTAGCAGGTGGGTTGGACTAAATGATCTCCAGAGGTGCCTTCCAACCCCAACCATTTCGTGATTCTGTGATTCTGTCATGAAGATCCCCACATCAGCACTTGGCATGAGCTAAGGTGGGAGCTGTGGCACGGCAGGGCTCTTGTTGCCCAGGGGAGCCCAGCCACCTGATGCTGCGGGACTCCTGCACTCCTTCCCAAGCACAGGTGTTAGCAGAGCAACCCATACCCTTGTGACCTCTCATACCAACTAATACAGATTATTGTGATGGGTTCGGTCCTGGCTGGGGCCAGGAGAGCCTTGTCTGGTCCAGACAGAGCAGCCCTGCCTGTGAGTGGCTGACGCTACTTCATGTACCTGCAGAACTGTCAGCAGGTGGGACCTGGGAACATGAGTCTGGCCCTTGGTGTCACATTGGCACCTCACACTGCTGTACAACTTATTCAAGCCTGTCAATCCATTATCTTGATCACTTAAAGCTCTCTCCTTACATTCGAACAATCCAGGCGAAATCTGGACGGTGAGAGACTTGAGCAGCGCTGTGGAGCCCCTACATTATTTGTAACACCTTAGAACAAAAAATAAGTGAGTGCTCTGACAAAGTGTTGACTAAACTTTTCCTGTCACCTAATCAGCTGAAAATCTATCAGTGCAAAATATCTTCTGGCTGAGTAAGAGCTGTTTTTCAGGCCCCTCAAGCAGCCCGAGAGGACTACACTTCAGCCTGGTTTCTCATCCCTCACACTACAGATTCAGTTCAAGGAGGAGGCTTTAAATGTCTGCTAAACCTTAATCATGTCAGCAGTGCCTTTGAAGTCACAGAGGACCTCATTTTAAACGCTTTCGTCCCACAGTTCTAAAATAGCCACTGCTACAGTAAACAACGAGTGACCGCGAGGTTTCTCAAGCAGCATGGCACATGTTGGTCATGTCTCATGCAAGACGAACTTTGGAGAAGCTTGATTTCAAGGAGAGAAAGAGCCCAGGTCTGATCACACAGAGCAGGACTTTGTTCTTTAACATCAAGCAACTTATCCTTTTTTTTTTTTCCCAAAGGAGAAGTTGCCCACAGGCTTTTCTATTCAAGCTTAGGTGTAGTAGGTCGAAAACCAAGAGACAAAAAAGGACAGGTGACAACAATCTCAGCCCAGGACTATTGTGTTCAATCCAGCTTTGCTGCCCCAGCCACAACACTTGGAGGAAGTGCCACACAAACAGAGGAAGCAGGATTCGGGCTGAGAAGGATTTAGTAACCGCATTACTACCCTCTCAGCACTGATGCCTGCAAAAGATAAAACCTGGGAAAAGACCTCGGGTTCCTACTCTTTATTGTTGCTGCCTGGGATTTAACTTGTATGTCTGAACTACGTACATATTTCACTGATTTAGGTGGGGCGCCATGAGCGTATTTATATGGGCCGAGACAGTGACAGGACTGCTGATGTTTACAGTAACAGGTTAGAGAGACTTTGCCAAAGCATTCTTAGTTTTTAAAACCATTGGTCCAACCCAGCCCCCTTCCCCCTCTCCATTGTTATTTTGTCTGCTGGATTTACGGAAGAAGGAAATGGTAAATTACAAGAAAAAAAATAGCATTTATCTTGCCAGGACGTGTTGCTTTGAACTTGGATGATATTAACATATCAATCAGATTCGGTGATATGTTAAACAAGGTTCTCCCTGCTTTATGGTTCACCGAAGCTGGGAGTTGAACGGTGGCTTTGTCTGCATGGTGAGCAGGGAGCTTCACTCCACCAGTTTAAATCCTTCACATGGACATACAGCACTGACATTGAGGACAGGGCGCCATTTATTTTATCTGAGTTATGTTGACCCAAAATAAAGTCCAGTTTACCATTTAGTTCAGACTGAAAATTTGCCCGGGTCTTCAGCTATTTCAACGCACTGACGATGGCTGAAAATCCTTGAAGGAGGAAAGGGCAAAACAGGGAATATAGTGACAGGTTACGCTGTGTAGAGTAGTCTGCTAAGAGGAAATATTTTTGGATGACATTTCCAGCTCCAAAGCTTGGCCAATTAGATGGAAAATTAATTTAGAAAGGAAATATTAATTATATTTTGATACAGATGCTAATTCCAAAACTTCATGAAGCTTCAAAGATTTGTCTGCTCCACTCCACTGTTGCCTGATAATGGAATATTTATTATCTCACAATAAGTCTTCAGGCTTGGAACTGCTTAATTTAACTTCATTGTTTCCTTTGGGGATGACTAGGAACTTGTTATTTAAGTGTTAAATGCCGGTACTGAGCTGGATGGTGATTTGAACTGGACCAAACTGGATTTACCATACAAAGAAAGATGCCACGCACCAACCTATTGGCTACAAGAAATTAAAAAGGGAAGAGAGAGAGAATAAATCAATGGCCACAGGTAGTAGCCAAGAAAGAAGTCTCATCCTTTCCACAGAATCACAGGATCGCAGAATGTTAGGGATTGGAAGGGACCTTGAAAGATGATCCAGTCCAATCCCCCTGCTGGAGCAGGAACACCCAGATGAGGTTACACAGGAAGGCGTCCAGGCGGGGTTTGAATGTCTCCAGAGAAGGAGACTCCACAACTTCCCTGGGCAGCCTGTCCCAGTGCTCTGTCACCCTCACTGAGAAGAAGTTTCTTCTCATATTTCAGTGGAACCTCCTATGTTCCAGTTCATACCCACTGCCCCTTGTCCTATCATTGGTTGTTCACCGAGAAGAGCCTGGCTCCATCCTCTTGACACTCATCCTTTACATATTTATATACATTCATGAGGTCACCCCTCAGCCTCCTCTTCTCCAAGCTGAAGAGACACAGCTCCCTCAGCTTTTCCTCATAAGAGAGATGCTCCACTCAATCATCACAGGCATCAAAATGAAGAAATATATACAAATATTATTTAATCTCACTTGTTTCTGCTTTCAAAATGACACTTTTCCTACCATATGTAAGCCAGAGGTGAAAACAGATCTCACTAAATAAATAATAGAATAACCAAATAAATAATTTAATAAACAATAACAACGTCCTAAAAGTAAATTAATCCTCAGGTCTTCAAACAAATCTAGACAATTTAACTCAAAATTGTACTTTTTTTTCTCGAAGAACTGTAAGCTGAGAGCTACAGTGAAATCTTGATGTAATCATAACCATAGCATGTACTATAAATAAGTTGCACACACATTATTGATTGGAAAATGAAATCAGTCTTTGGAAATGTACTTCTACTTACTATTTTTAAACATAGTGAAACTCTACAGTTAATCAGCAGATAAACTTCCCAAATATGTTTTTAATACTCAGACTTACTATCCTCATTTTACACAATTAAGTTTTACACTGATGGAGTATTACGAACTAATAGAAAGGAAACTACATTTTAAAAACAAAGATGCTTTAAGTTCAAATCCCAGGATCATAGTGCAGTAATAATTCTCTGTAAGTGAAAAGAGAGGAAACCCCCAAACATTCTGATTTAAGAAAACAAGTAGCTACAGAAAATGAAGTCCAGTTTCCTGAGGCTTTGTGTCTTGTGACTGAATTATCCTCTAATAAGATGCAAACTCTGATTGAAACTTTTCCTGTGGGCAAGCCATCTATCAGCTGCTTTTCTCTCCTCTCATCAGATTTTCTGATGTCCAGCAATAATGTTTAGCTCATAATGAAGTCTTTCCCTCAGCAGAAAAATACATCAGGCCCCTCAGCTCTGCTCAGCTGCCAATTTTCACTGAACACAGAAGAAATTAATGTCAAGTTTCCTTCATGAAATGCACCGAAATTTGTCAGCAAATTCAAAAGTTATAGAGGACTGAAAGACAGGCACACAGGCAGCATTATGATAATATGCATTTATGTATGAAAGCAGGTTAAAAGCGCAAGTATCTTGGGTGCTCTTGCTTTTGTCTCAGACCAAGTTTTCCCTCTCTAAAGACCAAGTTTTCCCTCATATACCAACTTGCTTATGAGACGTGTATAGACAAGGTATATGTTCTCCTTATATGAAAAACTGTAGTAATAGTGGAGGAAAGGAATCCAGCACAGGTAGGTTGAGAGAGGAGAGTAGAAGATCTGTGAAACTGCTACTCAGTGCAGGTAATTCTGGTAACAGGGTTAGGCAGACATTTTTTATCAGATATGCTGATGTGCTTTACTGCCAGCAGGAAACCAACGCTCTGAGAGGAGCACAGGAGTAGTGGGTTGATCATTTAGGAAAAATATGTAAAGCTTTTGTTTTCCCTATATGAACACTGAGGCCTATCTCTGAGACAGCCATCATTGTACCAAGTTTTTAGCCTCCTATCAACTAAATACCCTGGGATAACCTGCATCAGCAATACTAAGGGCTTGAATAAATAAACCTTAGTTTCCTTCTCAGGAAAGACAGGCCAGCCAAGAGAAATGGTGGAGTTGCTCTTTACGTGAGAGCAACTACAACGTATTGAGTACCGTCTGGGGGTGGATGAGGAGCAAGTTGAGAGTCTGTGGGTGAGAATTAAGGGGCAGGCTGGCAGGGGTGATACTGTTGTGGGTGTCTATTACAGGCCACCAGATCAGGGTGAGGAAGTTGATGAGGCCTTCTACGGGCAGCTGAGAGCGGCCTCACAGTCACAGGCCCTGGTTGTCATGGGGGATTTTAACTACCCTGATGTTTGCTGGGAGGACAACTCAGCCAGCCAGCCCCAGTCTAGGAGGTTCCTCCAGTGCATTGATGATAACATCCTGATGCAAATGGTGGAGGAGCTGACCAGGAGAGGTGCACTGCTGGATCTCATCCTCACTGACAAGGAGGGTCTGGTTGAAGTGGTAAAGGTTGAGAGCTGCCTTGGCTGCAGCGACCATTAAATGGTGGAGTTCAGATTCTCATGTGGCAGGGACAGAATAACAAGCAGAATCACAACCCTGGACTTCAGTAGGGCCACCTCTGGCCTTTTCAAACAATTGCTAGAGGAAATCCCGTGGGCAAGGGTACTTGAA